>JAIUZE010066710.1:0-29947 GCA_022085475.1 Heliosperma pusillum | reverse complement strand
GCCTGGACCGGTCTGGTTTGGACCCGGTTCTTGCCCCTTTCTCGGTTCAATCATCAATCACACCAAATCAATTCCAAACTTGTTTTTAATCATCAAACAACCATTTTAACAATCTTCCACACAAAATCATAACTTATTAAAATCATCAAAATTTATCAAGACCACCAAACTTGTTAAAATTCATACAAAATCATAAAAATCATAACTTATGGAAAATCATCAAAATTTATCAAGAACACTAAACTTGTTAAAAATTCATACAAAATCATAAAAATCATAACTTAGTAAAAATCATCAAAATTCTTCAAGAACACTAAACTTGTTAAAATTTCCTAAACAATATAAAAATCATAACTTATGAAAAACCATAAAATTCATAAAGAACAATAAATCAACATAAAAATTTCCTCCAACTTAAAAATCATCAAGAATCATAAAACCTCATAAAAATTTCATACAACATAAAAATCATCAAAAATCATAAAACAACATAATAATTACTACTTAACATATTACTAACTAAAAATCCATAAATCATAAAAACATGAACCAAAAATAAAGATGAACCAAAATCCAATTAAATAAAACTAAAGGCTATATTACTAACTCAAATCCTAAATAACCATAACATGAACATAAACTAAAACCTATGTGACATTAATTCGTCGAGTAAATCGGAATCGTTACCTTAGCTAGCCAAAATAATTAGCACCAAAATAATAATAAGAAATATATAATAAGAAAACCCTTCTACTAGTCTTCACCCAAAATATAAGAGTCCCCAAATTCGTCTTCAAACTCTTCCCCTATAAGAAATAACAAGAAAAACAATTATTAGAACTTAAACGAAATTTCTCATAATTAAAGTGTTGAAAACGATCTTGACGGAATTGAATTTAAAACGTACTAGAAGATGGAGAGCGAAGAGGAGATCCTAGAAATATAAATTAGGAAGGATTTAATTAAGAAATGAAGGATTTATGGAGGTTTTGCTCAAGAACGATGAAGAACGGTTGATGAACGACGAAGAACACGAAGAACGATTAAATAAAGTGAGGTTTTGATCTTTATTTGAGTTGTTGTAAAAATGAAAAGTTGTTGGTGAGTGGAAAGTGGAGTTGAGCCGTGTAATATAGGCCAAATAAAGGTGTTGAGTTTTGAAATTGTTGTTCCGTAATTGACTCGCGTTAAATAATTATTTTACGGTAAACGATTAAATATCATTAACGATAAAGTTAATTATAACAAATATCTAGATATTATGATTATTGTATCCAAAAGTAATGAAAATATCAAGGCCATTAGAGGACTTTTGAGCCGTGTGGTATGGTGAGAAAACGGGTCTGATTTCGAGCGTTTTGCGAAATTTTCGTTAATTGATCGATAAAGCGAATAGTGATCTAGATATTATGATATTGTAATCAAAAGTAATCAAATATCAAGGCTATTAGAGGACTTTAAGGAGCCGTGTGGTTTGAGGTGATTCGGGTCTGTTTTTGCTCGTTTTGCGTAATCTCCGTTGACGGATCGATAAAGTAACAAATATCTAAAATATTTGTATTATTTTAATCGAATCAATTAAAATATCCCATCGTGAGTGGAAAATGATGACATGGCCGCGTGACTCATGCCAAAGTCGAGGTTCGATTTTGTTGCGCGCTTTACGATGCGTCGGGAATAGTTAAATGACGATCGGTTAAAACCGTAAACGTTATTCTTTAAATTCCGAATAAATTCAAAATAATTATATTAAATTATGATAAATCCTAATAAATCTTAATAAAAATAAATCAAAAATATAATTTTTTTTAAATAAAATTTCGGTCATCAAAATCGCAAGACGAGTCGGGAAAAGTCAACGAAAGTCACCATCTGACTAAAAAGTCGGGAAAAGTCAAAAATGACTTAAAAGTTCAGAAAAGTTTAAGACGACTTTAAAAGTCACGAAAAGTAAATGACGACTTTAAAAAGTCAAGAAAAAGTCAAAGACGATTTAAAAGTCAAGAAAAGTCAAAGATGACCAAAAACGGTCTTTTCATGAAATTTCTCAAAAACTCCAAATACGAACGCGGAATTTCAAAATACGACTCGGAACGAAAATTCCTATATTAAAAACTTAAGTTCTACTGAAAAGTATCCATAAGCTATTTCTTAAGCAAATTGGGTACTTTTCGGGTTGTTACACCAATTATGTTCCTTAATAAGATTTATTATGTGGCGCACTATTTTGGAGGACACCTACTCCAACAATCTCCGACTTGTCTCACACAAGTGTGCGTCACCAATTCTCTTGTCTCTTTATCCCATCTCCCACTCAACGCAAGGTGTCTTTCAGGTCGCACTTGCGATTGACAATATCTAGAGTGGTTTTCTCGATAGGGAGAGTAACTGTCTGACCGGAAAATCTACCATAGATCTCTTTCCGAGCGTGGCCACGCATTTACAGTAACTACTCCTCGAGTGGCCTAAAGATGTTTTTACCCAACGTGGGTGGACAATAATTATCCCAATTATATTCCATAATAATTATCTCAATTCTTCATTTCCGGGTACACGCCACCTCCCATAAAATCTTAAGCTTCCATCCCTTAGGGTAAATCTTGATGCTTCCTCTTTCTCCATATTTTTCTTCCATCTCATAATCTCGGGGCCTTCTAGTTGTTTCTCCTAGATCTCCTCATACAAATCTGGCTTAAGAGTCAAGTCACTAATGGTATCTTTCTTCCTTTTCATGTGGATTCCCATTATTTTCTCCACTTCGTATTCCAACCTCAAGCTCGACATGATGGTACATAAGAATGAACTGCTTAAAGGATTCACCATCACATTGGCTTTCGTTCTCTTCGTGGCAAATGATTTCAATGTCGTGATGACGATCAACTCTATCCACCTATGTTATCTCATGTTGAGCTTCTTTTAGGTATACATGTACTTTAAGATATTTTGATCCAAAAAGACCTTGAAAGTTGCTTCATACAAGTAATGCCTTCATAACTCAAAACCAAAACTACGGCTCCTAGTTCTAAATCGTGAGTCGGGTAATTCTTCTCACACAGCTTCAATTGTGTTGATGCGTTAGCTATATCCTTTCACTTTGCATCATGGCACACCCTAGTCCATTCTTCAAAGCGTCCGTGTACATCTCAAAGTTCTCGCTACCTACCGGCAATGCCAAATTGCCAACACGAGAGCCGTGGTCAAACGCTCCTTCAAAGTTTAGAACGCCAACGATAACTCGTAATCTTTGAAAAGTCTTACTCACAAACCAAGATGAAATGTGGAATCTGGGAGGAATTTAAGATCATTGTCTCTTAAATGCTATAAGATATTATTTTCGGGTTGTAGGGTGAGTTTTAATGGGATGAAATGATTGATAAGACTGCCTAAGTCTTATATAGTAGTACATAAAAATAAACCCTCGAAACTAGAAAAGACAAAAGTAAGAAACCCGATCTAGGGTCTCGCGACTCAGCCGAGTAACTCGTGGTACTCGTTCGAGTTGACCCTACTCGGCCGAGTAGGCTAACTCGGCCAAGTGCCTTTCTTACTCGGTCGAGTTGCCTGAGCCGGGGATCAACTCAAAGTCCTCGGCCACACTTACTCGACCAAGTACCCTTTTGTACTCGGCTGAGTGACCTCTAAAATAGTATGGAGTATTACATTACTGATGTGCTTCCTTCTAATTTTATTGTGGCTTTCTTTCTTGAGTTTTCGCGGTGTCTGACGTTTGGCCGCATTTGTAATCCCTCATATATATTAATTGTTTTATGCTTGAAATTATATTTTTATAAAATATTTACTAATTACTTATCTAAATAATCAAGAACTCCGTCCTATTCTACCTAACTTTCCTCTTTTCTCCTTTCACAAGAAATAAGAAAGTGAATTTAGACCACACAAAGCACTTTATCCCAAATGCTATTGAATTTAGACCACACAAAACACATAACCCCACGTACAAATTAAAAAAAGAAAATAGGGAAGGTTAACCGAATTAACGAAAACGAAAATAGGGAAGTTTATGTAGAATAGGAGGGAGTATTATGCTTTAATTTTAATATTTTACAATATATTTAAGGTCAAAGTTTTGAAATTTGGACTATAAAAAGTCAAACATGAAGAAGATAGTGAGGTGGAGCCGTGGAGGGAGTACTATTACACTCTCCATCATAGTTAAGTTGTTCCCTTTTTCTTATTTTCTTTAAATCTAAGTAATAAAGCTATTAATTTATAACTTTTAGATAATATATATATTAAAAAAAGTAGAGCAACATAAGTACAAAGGGGTTGTTTGGTTATCCAGTAAACAACATAAGAATTTAAATTCATGTGAATCGCAAAATGGGCGTATTGTTTTGTTTCCCCAATTCATATGAATTGGAAGTTCATTCCCATGAATTCAAATAATCCATAATGGACGAATTTGCTTACATATGCCCCTTAGGTAATTGAGAATGCCTACATGAATTGTACTCCCTTTATGACAATCAAACAATATTTCCCGATTTCCCTAAATTCCGAAATCATGCGTTTTATGACTTTTTAGGCAATACAAATTTCTACATGCAACTAAACGATTCTTGCAAAGAATATATTAATATATAAAATTTTCCACAATAAGGTCCTGGATTTGCCGCAAATGAGTTGTTTACCCATTCACAACTGTTATTGGATTGATGAGCATATTAAAATGGTAATTGTTCTCGTACTCATTCATTTGCTCCAAAAGTCCACTTTTGCTAGGAAATTCATTATAACTTTGTGTTCTAGATATATTAAAAAAACATCAATAATTTTAGTGTTCATGTTCAGGACTAGGACATAACTTGATTTAGTTTTCAATGTGGTATTTAAATTGACTACTTTTGGTTGCTTGCAAAAAACAATGATATCCAGAGACCAGAGATAGCTAAGAAATGTTTATTAGAAAGTGATATTAATTTGGCATAATTAAAAAGGCTTAAATTTGTGCAAATCCTAGCAAGATCAAGTCAAAGAATAACATATTGGCTTCCCACATAAAGAAAGGCCATGTAGCATGATTCTCTTCAATCTTCGTATCCTTATAAATTGACCCATCCAAATTCTATTGTGTATTAGGGCTGGTAAAATCTACGGGTCGAGCGGGCCGGGCCGGGCTGGGGGCTAGGTGAGGGGGCCCGGGACCGACCTTGGGGGCAGACAGGCCGGGAAAGGGGACCGGAGGGCGGTCTGGGGGTCAAGCCAGGATTTGGGCGGGTCGAGCCTGGTGATGGGCCCCGGAACCGGCTCGTGTAGCTGGTGGGTTGGGCGGGCTAGGGGCCGGGTATGAGAGTGGCCTGAAGGGTGGGTCAGGCCAGGTCGTGCCAGGCTGCCCTTCTCTTTAACCAGCCCTATTGTGTATATTATGACTAAAAAAATATTGGTATGTTTTAGATAAAATATAAACTCTTACTTGCAAGTTACAACGATGGGTTTGAATTGAACCAAAGTACATTAGTCCGAAAGGTAATGTCTCTATATCTTAGCTTAGAGAAGTGGTTATGAGTTCATTTACGTACTTACTCTTGCGAAATATTGGACCAAAATCATCCCATTTACTTAGTTATCATATCATGATCTTAGAAAGATGCATCTATTTCAGAATGATATGCCAAAACCCCTGTTACAGTAATTAAGTAAAATGACCTCTTGCAATCTATGTTACTCAGACTCATTTAGAAGTATCTGACACGGGTGTGTGTCGAAGTGTCGAACTCGACTATTTTTATGAAAAATATGCATGTTTTTGTCTAAAATGAGGTGTCAAGGTGCCATACCCATGTCGGAATGCGTGCCAAATATCGGACACGGATACGCGAGAAAATTAAAAGAGTCGGAGTAACATAGCTTCCACTTCCATTAACGACCTTAAACAAGAATAATGTTGTCTGGCATTGCTAAATGGTAAAAGCTGAGTTACAAGTAAGTAACATTCTCATAAAAGTAAAATAAGAATCAAAGGCACACAAATTTATGTAGCTGAACTATAAGTCCCCACTCCCCATAAGTTTACGATAGTTGGATCTTAATTCTTAGGCCATATATATGCCCATTTCCATGGTAGATAACTTTTTAGAATTCAAATTCATGCGCACCATCTTTCAAATTCATGCACCATGTCCCTCAGGCTTCAGCATTCCATGTTTTTCGATAATTGACCTAGTTGTTGGGCTTAGTGTTCTGGTCATCATAATTGATACAAACTTACAAAGTCAATCATCACCATTTTAACAAGCTCTCTATCTCATCAACTTTAGCTCCATATCTAAGGTGACAACTTTGGTTTTTGATATACAATAGCACATAAACCTTTTGTACGTAGGCGTAGCCAAGTCGAATGGTTATCGGTAAGGCGCTAATATGACAAGTTTAACAGTCACCGAAGCATCTACCAATTCTCGCTGGCTGGCTGGTTTCCGGAGATTGGGGATCTAGGGAAACCGCTGAGAGTCTGCTGTTAGGTTAGCTGTAAAATAATAAGTTTTCAGTCATTCTCCTGAAGACGGTTATATACCGTGTATTTTGGCAAAATGAACCCCTTTTTGGTAAATAATTGTCCGCTCGTCCAACCCTAGGGTTAGAAGAGGAGCCAGCTCGTCCAGCCCTAGGGTAAGACGAGTTGTTCCTCTTCCGGCCCTAGGGGTAGACGAGTAGTCAGCTCTTCTGGCAGTATTATTGATTTTTTTTATGAAAAAATATTATGACTAATTAGATCCGTTAACATAGCTCTTCATTTTCGTTACTAGCTTGATTATTTGCGTAATCGTTGTTATCCGTCATTGTAACAATCTCACAAAACAGTCTTTGCGTTCTTTTTAAAAAAATTAGTCAAATTGTCTTTTTTTTTTTTTCTGTAAAAATTGAACTTATTAGTGAGAGAAAGTGGTAATTTTTATGACAAGGGGAAAAGTCGGTAGGTCATTAGTAAATTATCGACGATAATTAGTAATGTTTTGACGGATTCTAGTAGCACCTATTTGTATCACGTGGAGGTCCAGTAGCTAGCAGGGCCAACAATTTAATTGGGCCGGAGTAGACCTGGCAAACAGGTCAATCGGATCGGGTTCGGGTCGGGCCAATTCTGGTTAATTCGGGTCGGATCGGGTCCGGTTGTTTTGGGTTTTGGGTATTTTTGGATTAGTTGATCGGATCAGTTTCAGGTTAACGGGTCGGGTAATTACGGGTCCGGGTGATTTTCGGCTCAATGATTAAGAAAAATAAAGTTGTTTTAGTCATTTCAAGTCTTTTTTGTTCAATAAGAGTTATATTTGTTTGGTTTATTTCGGGTTAGTGGTTTCAGAGCGGGTTATTTTGAGCCAGTTTTGGGTCAATACACTTCGGGTCAGGTCGGTGAATTCGGGTTTCGGGTCACATTGGAGAGTTATAGTGCGGGTCAATTTCGGGTCATTGGTCAGCCTTTTCGGGTTGGATTGGTTTTTCCAGGTCTGGGCTGGAGTTAGCCGGGGCCATGCCCTTGCCCAGTGATTAGACCTGGCAAAACTGACCCGATCCGAAATGACCCGACCTGAACCCGACACAACACCCGAACTCAAGACCCATATTTGACCTGAAACCTGAATTAACCCGACCCACTGTAACCCGGCCAGGATGTTTATTGTTGAAAACAGATTATTATCCATGAATAACTTGGAAATAACTGACCCAAAAATGACCCGACCCGACCCAAAACCAGGGATCCCAAAATTGTGCCAACCCGGTTGACCTGTTTGCCACTTTGCCAGGTCTACCAGTGATACTTAGAACTGCCTCTAGGCCTCTAGGTGTCTCATACATTTGTTTACGTGTCTATATTTGAAAAGGTTTACTCCCGCCGTTCCGGTGAATTGTTGTCTGTTGGACGGTGCCTCACTATTTTATCTATCAAGGAAGAGAAGTCCAAATTTGTGGGCTCTCTTTGTCAAACTTGCAAAGACTATGGAGTAGAGTACTATGTGTACTCATCTTTTTCCATGTTTGCAGCAATATAAGAAGAAAATGGAGCATAGCATTAAATGCTTCCCCATATGCTTTGGGTAGTATAAATACCCCTCCGTATTGCTCATTTCCAGTGCACCACAACACATTCATCCCCTCCTATCTTTCCTCTTTCTTATTCTTTCTTTCTATATTTCGGGTATAATTATTTAACCCGTAGAGAGTATAATATTTGGGCTATTGTCTGTCGGCCTTTGAGGAAATGTATGTTCTTGTACTCCCATTTTATTATAGTGTAATTATTTGACTCTCTCGCCGGTGGTTTTTTACCTCTCTTTAAAGAGGGGGTTTCCACCTAAAAATCCCGGTGTCATTTTTACCGTCTTTCTTTAATTTCTCTTTTATCTTTAGCTGAATCTATTCGCTTCCGCCGCGCTCTATACCCCTACAAATTGGCATTAGAGCTGCATTATATTCAGCTAAGATATTTCATCATGTCGACCAAATTCGACATCGAGAAATTTGATGGTAAAATTAGTTTTGCAATTTGGCGAGTCAAAATGCAAGCCGTTCTTGTCCAGAATGGTTTAAGGAAAGCCTTGGATGGTAAATCAAAGAAACCACCCACTACGACGGATGATCAATGGGAAGAAATTAATGAGAAGGCGTTGTCCGTGATCCAGCTCTGTCTATCACGAGAGGTGTTGCGGGAGGTCGTTAAAGAGAAGTCCGCTGAAGGAATATGGACTAAATTGGAGTCTCTCTACATGACCAAAAGCCTCGCAAATAAGCTCCGTCTTAAAGAGGGTCTCTTCACACTTCGTATGTCAAAAGGTACTCCCAAACAAACTAGTTCAATTCTATTTTAGTAGATTTGGAGAACCTAGAGGTCACCATTGAAGATGAGGATAAAGTCGTTTTACTTATTGTCTCACTATCAACCTCATTTAAACACTTCAAAGAAATCATGTTATATGGAAACAATGATATTTTAATTTTTGAAGATGTCAAGTCCCACTTATTGTCAAAAGAAAAATTTGATACCGAAATTCATTCTGAAAATTCGGGTGAAGGCTTGGTTATTAGAGGGAGAAATTTTGAAAAAGGTAGTAGTAGTAACAATAGGTCTAGGTCAAAGTCAAGAGCTAAAAACTCTAAGTTTTGTCGTTATTGCAAGAAAAAAGGACATGAAGTCTCTGAATGCTATAAATTGAAAAATAAGCAAGAAAGAGATGATAAGGTTAAAGGTAAACAACCCGATCACCATACTGAAGCAAGTGTCGTTGAGTCCGGGTCTGATAGGGAGCTATTAGTAGCTGCTGATATTGAACAAAGGTCCAGAAATGAGTGGATACTTAATAAAGACTGGTTTTCCACCTACAAACTTGTAGATGGTGGTCTTGTTTTGATGGGCAACGATGCTCAATGCAAAGTTGTTGGTGAAGGTACAGTTACAATTAAAACACATGATGGTGTTACTAGAATCTTAACTGGTGTCAGACACGTCCCCGATTTGAAACGAAATCTCATTTCGTTAGGCACTCTTAAATCACTTGGGTGTAAGTATTCAGCTGAAGGCGGAGTCTTAAAAGTGTCCAAAGGTGCTCTTGTATTGTTAAAGACAAACCGATTTGATAGCTTGTATGTGCTGCAGGGTTCAACCGTTTCAGGTTCCGCAGCAAGAGTCTCATCCACTGACAGCACCAAATTGTGGCATCTGAGATTGGGTCACATGAGTGAGAAGGGATAGCGCGTCCTCAACAAAAACTCATCGGAAGCCATTGTACCGTTAAGGTCGATTTCTGCGAACATTGTGTTTTTGGTAAGCAGAAAAGGGTAAGCTTCTCAAAGGGCGTTTATAGAACCAAAGGTACATTGGATTACATCCATTATGATCTTTGAGGTCCCTCTCGAGCTCCTTCAAAAGGAGGATGTTTTTATATGTTGACCATTATTGATGATTTCTCAAGAAAGCTCCGGGTTTATTTCCTTAAAAGTAAGACTTAAGTTTTTTCCACTTTCAAGGAGTGGAAAGTCTTGATTGAGAACCAGACTGGTAAGAAGATTAAAAGAATGAGAACTGACAATGGTCTTGAGTTCTGTTCAAATGAATTCAACCGATTCTGCAAAAATGAAGGTATTGCCAGACATCAGACCATTCCACGTACTCCTCAGCAAATTGGAGTCGCAGAACGTATGAACAAAACAATTTTGATAGAGTTCGCTGCATGCTCTCTCATTCTGGCATGGGAAAAGAGTTTTGGGCTGAAGCGGCTAGCACTGCGTGCTATTTGATCAACCGCTCCCCAAACAGATCGCTAGACGGCGATATTCCAGAAGAAGTTTGGTTAGGTAAACCTGTTGATTATTCAAATATCAGAATATTTGGTTGTCCTGTATATTCTCATGTAAACGAGGGCAAATTGGATCCTCGTGCTAAAAAATGCATTTTCATAGGTTATGACTTAGGGGTTAAAGGGTACCGTTTATATGACCCTAAGTCTCGAAAAACCTTTCATAGTAGAAATGTTACCTTTCATGAGAATGCTTTGTTAGCTTCTGGAAGAGATATAGTTGCTTCCCCTACTGGTACAGATACAGATGATACAGAGAGTACCGTAGAGAAGGTGGAGTTTGAGGTCGCAGCCAAGAATACTCCGGAGGAAGGTGTCCAAACTTCCTATCCTCCACCAAATTCCAATGATGAAACCGTAACCACCGACCAAAGAAGTCCACAACAACAACAACAACATCAACCTCTACGACGAGGTTTACCACAACCGTGGTCTATGGCTCGAAACCTTCCTGAATAGAGACCAAGAAAATCAACTCAAAGATACGTTGGCCAAAGTGCTAATATTGCTTATGCTTTGGTCGTTGCACATGAAATTGATGATTGGGATGAGCCTAAAAGCTATTTTGAGGCTACCTCCAATGCAGATTCAGCACAATGGGTTGCAGCTATGCAAGAAGAGATCGAGAGTCTTCATAAGAATGATACTTGGGATCTACTGAAGTTACCAGATGTTAAGAGAGCTATTAGTTGCAAGTGGATCTTTAAGAGAAAGTGATAAGCATTTAATTAGTTACATTTTTTCTCTCATTTTTGTCCCCATTTTGGCCAGTTTACACGGATATGCGTATCTTTAATAGCATTTTGCTTCCCGATTTCCCGTGCTATGAATGTCGATCTTATTTTGCAGGAATTAAGGTGGAAATGAAGAAATCGGAGCATAAAGGCCTTGCATGAGTCGGGATTTGGAGATGAGAAGAAGAAATGAAGAGAGAGCCCTCAGGTGGCGCAGTCCCCCGACCGGCGGCCGGCCACCCGGCTCGGACCACAACCCCCACAAAGAAAGAAAAAGAGAGAAAGAAGAAATTGGCCAGGTAGCGCGGGCCGGGCACCCGGCGGCCGGCCTACCACCTGGCCTGCGCAACATCAGACTCAAATGGAAAAAGTTCGAAGAACTTGACGTGTTCCAGGCCGGCCATAGGGCCGGCGGCCGGGAACCCGGCCGGGACTCCCCTTCCTATACTTAGAATATTTTTTGGAGAGAAAGAAGAGGAAGAGTCTGATGTGCTCCAGGCCGGTCAAGAGGCCAGCGGCCGGGTACCCGGCCGGGAACACAAGCCCGCAATTCCACTTTGCTCTTCTATTTTCTTTATTAAATTTGAGATACCTATATATACCCTCTCCCTAATTTTTGTAGGCTGCTTTTTATCATCTCTTAGCACAAAACCCTAGAATATTTTTGTAATCTTTAATATTCACTAATTAATCTCTTAATCGTTCCTTAATTAAGCTTAGTTTCTCAATTCAAGTTACTAGATCTAGTTTCTCCTAGTAAAACTATCATAGTCTTAGGTTTGTATTGAAGATTTTGGGTGAAGACATTCCCCTATTTCATTAATACAAGAATTGTTGGTATAAATTCTCCATCTTTTAGTTGTTTATGCAATTAATTTCATTTCTAGTTAATTATTTGTCATTTGATTGTTAGAATTTTTCATTTCCAAAGTATGATGTTCATCTCCTTATTCTTATTGTCTAGTTGCTTGCTTTCCTTCAATATGAGTGAGTAGTTTCCCTCTAGGGTTTAAGGGGAACCTAAGGGAGGATTATGTGGGAGAATTACTTGAATAATTAGTGGACTTGTGGTGATAATTAGAGTATTACCTATATGCACACTAGATGTTCGATGAATTGTATAAACGAAAGTTAAGCACTTTATCGAATATCGTTTGATTATCTCTTAAGCGACGGCGGTAGAGATGATTAGACTAGTGTTTATATGAGTAATTTGAGACAAATGCGATAGCTTTGTTGAAGATTATTAATTGTTGAGACATTATCAATTAATTCTACTCAAACTTATTACCCACTAACTAATTACTTGACTAACTCATTGATCCCCCTAAGGTGAACCCTTTACCTTAGTTTTTCATAAAATGTTTTTACCCATATCATTTTAGCAATTTCTTGCATTTAGTAGTTTGTAGTTAATCATCTCATTCAACTCTTGTCAGGCTAAAATAGGACGTGATCAAACTTGCAGTTGACCCCTCCATCCTCGTGGATTCGACCCCTATATACTACTTATATCGGGTTTATTTTTGATGTGTGAATTGAAGACAAAATCACTCTTCATCAGAAAGGAAGGCATTCCAGGTGTTGAGAATGCAAGGTACAAGGCAAGGTTTGTTGTCAGAGGTTTTGATCAACAGGAAGGAATTGATTTCAATGAGGTATTTTCTCCTGTTGTTCGTCACACCTCAATTCGTATATTACTTGCTCTAATTGCTTTGCACGATTTAGAGTTGGAGCAATTAGATGTCAAAACTGCTTTTCTTCATGGTAATCTTGAAGAGGAAATCTATGTCCACCAACCCAAGGGTTTTGTTGTCCCTGGTAAAGAGGACTATGTTTGCCGTTTGAAAAAAATCTCTTTATGGTCTTAAGCAGTCTCCAAGACAGTGGTACAAAATGTTTGATTCCTTCATGGTTGGACATGGCTACTCAAGAAGTAGTTATGATAATTGTGTTTATTTTCAGAAGACATCAGATGGGTCTTTCATGTACTTGTTACTTTATATCGACGACATGTTGATCGCGGCACGAGATAAGTCTCTTATCATCAAGTTAAAGGCTCAGTTGAACAATGAGTTTGATATGAAGGACTTAGGTCCTGCCAAGAAAATTCTTGGAATGGAGATTAGTAGGGATTACATATTCTGTAAAGCACTCGATCGAGAAGAAATTAAACAATTAATTCTCTCGATCGAAGAGAATGCGTGTCGATCGAGTATACTGTTTACTCGATCGACTGATTCTTCCTAGTCAACAAACAGGGACCTCGATCGAGTATAGACATCACTCGATCAAGACACTGAAGTCCTCGATCGAGTGAACAAACCCTTCGATCGACCAAAAAAAAGAGAAAAACAAAACCACTCGATCGAGATACTCGAGAACTCGATCGAGTAAAAAAACTCTCAAAAACTACTCGATCGAGACACTGAAGAACTCGATCGAGACAATCATACAACGAAAAAACTATTTCGGTTTATGAAATCAAATTAAAACAATTTCGTGGCCTATGCTCTGATACCACTTGTGGGAAATCGGTATTACCACAATACAATTATTATAGGATTATAACGAAAAAGTAATAACTTGATAATGCTAGTCATAAACGAAAACAAGAAAAGGAATAGAGATTTAGAAATCAACCTCCGGTCCTAGCAATTGGCGTAAAGAACAGAGATATCAAGGTAGATATCCTCCTAATCGTTGCACACAAGACTGTATGAGAAATGCCCTTGTGTTGCTAGAAGTTTTCAAAAGTTACTGTTAACCTTTTGTTTTGTGTTTTTGTGAAAGAGTTACTGTTAACTTTTTCCTTTTGTGATATCTGTTGAGATGGAGGCACCCAGTAAGAATAGAATTAGGTTTGAATTTCTCTTCTTTTTGAAAGTCCATAGACCTTAATTAGACTCCTCTAATTAGTTGCTAAATTACTTGTTAATTTAGTATTTAATGATCTATGTAACATGCATGCAAATATAAAGACATTTATATAAGAGAAGAAATTTCCTCACATTGATATGGAAAATATAAGGGCACAACAAGAACTCATTCTTGTTGTTCTTGAGCTAATAATATGGATGAATCACAAATAATCTCCAAGTAGAAGATCTCCTCTAAGTTGCACCAAGATTAACCAAAATAATCTACCCTTATTATTAACTAGATAATAAGATAGATATTATTCTACTAATATTATGACTATATTACTACACTAGTAATACTTAGTAAATATTAGTGTTTGAGAGTTTTAGTAAGAATATGAGGTTTTGAGAGAAGTAAGAAAACAAAGCACAAAATGAAGTAAGTATAAAATGAACACAAATGTTCATTATATAGGCCAAGAGGCCGGATTACTTAGTCCACAAATGGACTATTATTTTGTTTAATTTGTTCACATGCATTAGAGTGGAGTGTTGTAGAACAAGTGATGATTATTTCTACTTGTTATGTCACTTTCATTTAGTAACTAAAGAGTATAAACAAGAGCAACAATCATCACCATTGTAACTATACTCTAACCGGCCACAATGGCCTAGTTAGGTCCATTTTGATTTTTGATATTTGTCTCACAAATACTTATTGATCATATGGTTAATTATCTTGTATAATTAAGTGTTAATTTGATCATATAATAATTATATGACTCAATTAAATAAATAATATGTACTTAACATTTTAAGTAATATTTTACCATTATATCAATATATAATGAGTCCCACAATGCTTGGTTAATTTATTTTACAACTCCTTGTAAATATAATTAACTAATTAGCTCTATCTTAAAACCTCAACTAATTTAGTAATTTAACGATTAATTACTAAGTTAAATCTTATTTAATCGTATTAAAATAAGATATAAATTTATTAGTCAATTATCGCATAATTGAAAAATAAGCTTAATCGAATTTGAGTTCTTAACTCAATTTCTAAAAATTAACTCTCGTACATATCGAATATATGTAATGGACTAATTAACTGTATCATATACAAATAATTAGTTATTATTTGGATTTCATCCTATAGGTGTGACCGAAAGGGATCAGTTGATCACCGTCGTCATACGACAATAACGTCAAACTCTAGTCAGCCAACCGTTATTGATTTACGTTAATCAACTGACTAATCATATATATAGTCAATAAATATCCCAATTATATTCCATAATAAGATTTATTATGTGGCGCACTATTGTGGAGGACACCTACTCCAACACTTTTTCTCTACTTCTCACGGCTCAACTAGGTTTTATATGAGGAGATTTGGTCTCCTCAAAATAACTACCCATTGACCGGAAAAACAGAGTGTATCTGGACACTTTGTTTCAGTTATCTTAGCTTCCAATATAATGTAATATATTATAATCGTCGTTTTACATGGACCGACATTATAATACATCATTAATTATAAATATCCGTATATTTATAATTTGCCAATTAATTATAACGGTTTATGTTTAATTAGCTTACATTATATACAACAATTAAATATAATATTTTATATTCAATTTACGAATTATAGTTAATTCGTCTCAGCTAACTTTATTTAATCATTATTAAATAATCGTCTCATCATCACATTGACTAACCATTTAGTCAAATACACTGACTAACCTTTTAGTCATATAATAGGGCATCAATATGATTATTTTCTCAAATAATCACATCTCTCAAACACATCCTATAGGTGTGACTTTTAGGGACCAGTTGATCACCGCCATCTGTATGACAATAACGTCAAACTTATCTAGAAAGCCAACCGTTATTGATAAACGTTAATCAACTGATTATTATACAAAGTATACCCTGTGAACCTACAAAGATTTATTTATGTTATTGCACTAACTGTGGAGGACACTGGCTCCAACACGTCAGGCAGGGAAACTTGTTCTGTCACAAAAGAAATACATCCTGAAGATGATGGGCATGTTTAATATGCAAGATTGTAAACATGTTACTACTCCACTTGCTGCTCATTTTAAATTGTCATCTGAACAGTGTCCAAAAACAGAAAAAGGTAAAAGGCGCATGTCACATGTTCCTTATTCAAATGCCGTTGAAAGTTTGATGTATGCCATGGTGTGCACTCAACCAGATTTGGCTTATGCTGTTAGTGTTGTTAACAGATTTATGCACAATCCAGGCAAAGAACATTGGGAAGCCATTAAATGGATTCTTCGTTATCTGAAGGGTTCTTCTGATATTGGTTTGGTATTTGATCGACAGAGAGCTGATCCCGGAGGCATAGTTGGTTATGTTGATGCTGACTATGGTGGTGATTTAGATCGGAGAAGATCACTTTCCGCTTATATCTTTACACTTTGTGGCTCTGTTATCAGTTGATATTCTTCATTACAAGCCATTGCGGCATTGTCAACTACTGAAGCAGAATATATTGCTGCCACTGAAGGGGTGAAAGAAGCTATAAGGCTTCAAGGCTTGCTAAGTGAACTTGGGTTACTATAAGACCTTCTTGTTGTGTTTTGTGATAGCCAAAGTGTTGTCCACTTAACCAAGAATAGCAAACATCACTCGAAGACCTAACACATTGATATAAAACACCACTTTATCCGAGATACTATTGCTGCATGAAATCTTACTGTCGAAAAGGTTCATACAACCAATAATCCTGCAGATATGTTAACCAAGCCACTTACAGCAGCTAAGTTCGATCATTGTCTTAACTTAGCTGGTGTCATTGACCCCTGAAAAAGGTGTTCATGGCTAAGCGAGCTTTTTCGACTAAATATTGAGTCAAGGTGGAGATTTGTTGGACGGTGCCTCACTATTTTATCTGTCAAGGAAGAGAAGTCCAAATTTGTGGGCTCTCTTTGTCAAACTTGCAAAGGCTATGGAGTAGAGTACTGATAAGTGAATATTTGTATGATTTTAACCCCCAATTTAGCTCGGTTTTGTATGTTATTTGTGCTTTGTTAAGCCATTTTATGAGCTAATATCGTCTTCTAGGCAAATTCCTATGTTCTAACCTGTTTTGTAGGGAAAGTGACGTTTCTACGCCCTTTTCTATATTCCCGAGCATTTGCCTAGAACCCGACGATTTGAAGAAGCAAGTTTGACCAAGTGAAAGGCATTTCAAGAAGGTTCACTAATTCAAAAGAGAGAAGAAGTAAAGACGATGTCGCAGTTGTCGGAAGATCAATCAGTTAGGCGAAGAATTCATCGTTTTACATCAAACCCTATCAACAAACCCGACTCAAGAGGTCAAGGGGGATGATGGAAGTCAAGTCATAAGCATAGGGAGATGAAACGAGAGTCAAAGCTTCTAGAATGCAACTTACCCGATCGGGTAAGTGATGTACCCGATCGGGTATCCCTGCTGCTTCGAGCAAATTGCTTCAACTTCCTCCTTTTGTCCTATATGTTCAATGCTCGACCCCTTCTCCACGAAACCCTAATGCTATATAAAGGATGCTCCAGCCACTCTTCTCAACACATCTCTCACAACATCTCTTCATACTTCACTTCTCTTCTCTTCTTACACTTCTCTTTAGATTAGAAACCTAGATTAAGAGGAGAGAGCCTAACCTCTCTTCTCTTGTCTAGAACATTTTCTTCCTTTTCATCTTTAGTTCTTAGTTTATTTCTGTCTTTTCTACATCAAACTTTAGCTTAGATCAATAAGAATTTCGTCTTTTTAATCTACTTTATTTGGTTCAAGTATTGTGATTCATGGAACGACTATTCTAAGCAAGGGATTTCTATTATTGTTATCGCTTTCGTTGTTGATCGTCACCTAGGTATTTCTATATTATCCTTTGTTTAATGTCTTTATTGTTGGAGTAGGTGTCCTCCACAAATAGTGCGCCACATAATAAATCTTTTTAAGGAATATAATTGGGATATTATTGACTATATATATGATTAGTCAGTTGATTAACGTAAATCAATAACGGTTGGCTGGCTAGAGTTTGACGTTATTGTCGTATGACGGCGGTGATCAACTAATCTCTTTCGGTCACACCTAAAGGATGAAATCCAAATAGTAACTAATTATTTGTATATGATACAGTTAATTAGTACATTACATATATTCGATATGTACGAGAGTTAATTGTTAGAAATTGAGTTAAGAACTCAAATTCGATTAAGTGTATTTTTCAATTATGCGATAATGACTAATAAATTTATATCTTATTTTAATACGATTAAATAAGATTTAACTTAGTAATTAATCGTTAAATTACTAAATTAGTTGAGGTTTTGAGATAGAGGTAATTAGTTAATTATATTTACAAAGAGTTGTAAAATAAATTAACTAAGCATTGTGGGACCCATTATATATTGATATAATGGTAAAATATACTTAAAATTTAAGTACATATTATTCATTTATTTGTATCATATAATTGTTATATGATCAAATTAACACTTAATTATACAAGATAATTAAGCATATGATTAATAAGTATTTGTGGGACAAATATCAAAAATCAAAATGGATCAAATAAGGCCTCACATGGCCGGTTGGTATAGAGTTGGTAATGTGATGATGGTTGCTTTTGTTCATGCTCACAAGTCACTTATGATTATGACATGAATAGTAAACCTAAAATCATTTCATTCACTACAACACACCACCACTTTGAATGACAATAAAATAAGAAGAAAATATCACTCTTTTGGTGATACATGAGCCGGCCCTCATGGCTATAAAGAGAACAATTGTTGTTCATTTATTTACTAGTTCATTCTTGCTTATTTTCATACATCTCTCAAAAACTCATCTTCTCTCTAAAAACTCTCAAATACTAATATTTACTAAGTATTACTAGTGTAGTAATATATTCTAATATTAGTAGTATAATATCTATCTTATTATCCAGTTAATAATAATAGTAGATTATTTGGGTTCATCTTGGTGCAACTTAGAGGAGATCTTCTAGTTTGGAGATTACTTGTGTTCATCCATATTTATAGCACAAGAACAACAAGAAGGAGTTCTTGTTGTGCCCATATATTTTCCATTTCAATGTGAGGAAATTTCTTCTTTTATATAAATGTCTTTATATTTGCATGCATGTTACATAGATCATTAAGTACTAAATTAATAAGTAATTTAGTAACTAATTAGAGGAGTATAATTAAGGTCTATGGACTTTCATGTGGTATCATAGCTAGCTTGTAGCATGCATGTTCATTTTGGACATTTTTATTAAAGTTATAAGATAACTAATAAATCAAAAATTTAAGTTCAAATACTATTCTGACAATTGTTTTGTTGCATGTATACCTACTGACCTCAAAATGTTTGTGATCAAATTTCGTGATTTTAGGGATTGAGTTGCTATTTATTTTGATTTTTGGCTTTTAAACCGAGTTAACATGTATGCATTTTATGAGTTAAAAGTTAACTAAAAATAGTTGCATGTTGATTCTGGCCATGAAATTTAATATGATCTCACATGCATGTCTTACATATTGTATGTAAAATTTCGTGACTTTTACTTATGTATTGCATGTTCATTGATTTTTATACGATAAAAGTTGATAATATGAGATTATAATGTTCACAAAATTGAAACGTCCATTTATGGTCTTGAAATTTTTTGGTACATTTGAAATTCTGATGTTGATACTATTGGTGAAATTTAATAATTTGTTTCACTGTTTTACTATATTTAATGATTTTTATTTGATAAAACCATTAAATATTAAGTTATTTGTTCATAAAATTAATTTAAATTTTTGAGCAAATGTGTTTATTTTTTAGAGTTCCTGGACATGTTCCAGAATGTACAAAATTTTTGGTTTCAAATTTTATGATGTTAATATTTTATTTTGGTTTTATTTCATAATTGTTATGATTAAACCGTAATATTTAGCAAATGAAATCAAATCGATCTAATTAATGACCAACAAAATTAGTAGTGACTAATTTTGAGTTCTAAAACAGTTTAGTTAATTATTTTGAATTTAAATAAGATTTAAATGTTGATATTGATTTTTAATGGTTAAAAATCAATAAATCCCGAAAAATCGAGCTACAATGAGCATGAATGTGTTTAGGGCGATTTTGGCATGAATTTTGCAGCAATTTATTTTATTTATGGTAGAATGAATGAATGTCATTTATTAAATAATTTATGCAAATTTGTACCTAGTATGGCCTAGTCATTTTTAATCGTTATTACCCGTAATGTAAGGGAATAACGGTTTGGTTGTAATTTTATTGCGATCTCGTATCGCCGGTTTGTATAATTTAATAATTTTATTTCATAGAATAAATGTATAATATGAATTTCGTATATGTGTGAATTTGTAATTATTTTTATGAAGACCGGTGACTCCCTCAAGACGGTGCCATTTTGGAAGGTGTTCCAAGTGAAGAGGCAAGGACCAAGGAGTTGGTTTCCGAATTTGTAACTATCTAGTTAATTTTGATTAGCTAGGTGGCCATACTAGGATTTTATTGTTGCTTGGTTGCTTGCTTTATTTCCGCTCATGCCAAAATCGTCACACATGCATTTTATTTTCGGTTATTGTCAATTCAACGTTATTCACAATTCACCGACTTAGTTCACTTATAGGGAATTAATAACTAAATTGACAAGATCTCTCACATATTTAAAAAAAATTGAGATTAGCCTTACCAATTAGTAACACCTATGAATCCCGTGTTCATTAGGGCTACCACGCTCGTGGGTCCCTTTTTACCTTGGGTAAGTAGGGTGATACGATCACAAGCTTAAAATTGGATTGACTCAACGAGTAAGCGTTATCTTGGAACTAGGAGATGGATTTAGTTGAAATCCGTCAACCAAGCGTCGAAGGTAGAATTAGTCAAGTAATGACTTACCATTTCTAGATAAAGTAGCATGCGAGACTATTTTTTTAAGATGGGTCTTCTTGGAATATTTATGATAAATTAGTGAGAGGTCATTATATGAATGCTAAACTTGTAAAAATGTTTTTCAAGTAAATTAACAATGAATGTTTATATATTTCTTTTTGTTGTAGTTACCATATTCGCATAATGTCAACATCATCAAACGTTGCAACCTTGGGTAGAGACTCATGGTTGAGGTCCGTCATGGACAAGTGTGTCCTAAAGGATGACGGAAGTAACTTCGTTGAATGGGGGTCAACGATCAAGAGCGCCGCGTTATCCGATAACGTGCTTCGCTACTTGGTCGAAGAGCCCCCCACCGAACCCGCGCCAAGATCGTCCGCGGTGGTTCTGGCCGAATATGGTCCTTTTTTGAAGGTTGCTAATAACGTCAAGAATGTCTTGATTTGGTCAATCTCACCCAAACTCAAACTCCAATTGATATCTCTCAATGCATATGCGATATTCACGAGGATTACGTCGATGTTTTCGTAAGCCCCTCAAATTCTCCAATATGAGGCGGCTACGAAATTCTTTGACACCAAGCTTCAAAGGGGCCAAAAGGTTGGCCCACACGTGCTCAAAATGGTTGAGCACGCGGACACCTTAGAGCGTCTAGGGTGCAAAATTCCGAAGCAATTGGTGGTGGGTAAGATCCTTCATTCACTCACACCTAAGTTCACCCAATTTAGGGTGAACTATAACTTGAATGGCATGGACAAGAGTTTCCATGAACTCCATGCACTCCTCACCCAAGCGTAGAGGGACATGGAGGCTAGTGGGAGGGAACCCAAGGATGTTCTTTCCATGAAAATGAAGAACATGAACCTTGGGGTGAGGAAGGACAAGGGAAAGGGTAAGACTCTTTTCAAGAAATCCGGCAAGGGAAAGGGCAAGGTCTTTTATAAAGCCAAGCCCAAGGTCAAAAAACACGCGGAGGCGGATTGCTATTATTGTAATGGCAAAGGGCATTGGAAACGCAATTGCCCCAAGTACTTGAAAGACAAGAAGGACGGTTGTGTGACAACGTCAGGTAAAATTCTTTAATCATCTATATGATAGATATTAACTTGCTAGTACATCTTCTTGGGTATTTGATACCGGGTTGTGAGTTCCACCTTTGTAATTCAGTAAGGGGAGGAACGCGCAAGAGCCTAGCCAAGGGTGACGTGGACCTACGCATGGGAAATGGAGCTAAGGTAGCCGCAGTTTCCGTGGGCACCTACGTTCTTCTTTTGCCTAATGGTTTAGAGTTGTATTTAAATAATTGCTCTTATGTACCAACTCTTACCAAGAACATTATCTCCATTTCCGTGTTAGACATGGAAGGATTTTCATTTTGCATTAAGAACAACTGTTGTACTTTTTCACTTAATGAAATGGTTTATGGCGAGGCCATTTTTATTGGAGGTATTTATGTTTTAGATATTGCAAAAGAGGTCTATCATGTAGAAAACAAGAAGCTCAAAACAGGTGAACCTAATCAATCATACCTTTGGCATTGTCGTTTAGGGCACATAAACGAACGACGCATAAAGAGACTTGTTTCATCTAAAGTACTCAAACCATTCGATTACGAATCTTATGGCGTATGCGAATCTTGTCTTCTAGGCAAGATGATTCGTGCTCCTTTTACGGGAAAAGGGACACGAGCAAGTGAAGTATTAGGACTTATACATACGGATGTATGTGGTCCAATGACTATCCAAGCTAGAGGTGGTTATCACTACTTCATTACTTTTACCGACGACTTGAGTAGATATGGATATGTCTACTTGATGAGGCATAAAAGTGATGCTTTTGAAAAATTCAAAGAATTTCACAATGAAGTAGAAAACCAATTGAATAAAAAGATTAAAACCCTACGATCCGATCGTGGTGGTGAATACTTGAACCATGAATTTGATTCACACCTGAAAGATTGTGGTATAGTATCACAATGGACTCCTCCTGGAACACCTCAATTAAACGGTGTATACGAAAGGAGAAATCGAACTTTATTAGATATGGTTCGATCTATGATGAGTCTAACAGAGCTTCCTGATTATTTTTGGGGTTTTGCTATCTTATCTGCAATATTTACACTAAATCGAAGCCCGACTAAAGCGGCAAACAAGACTCCATATGAGATATGGACAGGGAAAGTCCCTTATTTGTCGTTTATGAGAATTTGGGGATGCGAGGCTTTTGTTAAGAATAAGTCTGACGATAAAATCGCACCCAAATCTGACAAATGTCTGTTTGTAGGATATCCAAAGGAAACACGTGCTTATTACTTCTACAATAAACACGAGGACAAAGTGTTTGTGTCTCGTGATGCAGTCTTTTTAGAAAATGATTTTATTTCTAAAAGACAGAGTGGGAGAAAATTTAAACTTGATGAAGTCTGATAAGGGTAAAGTCGCGTCACCTTAATCAAAGTAAAACCTAATTCACTACCTAATCAAAGTAAAATTTGAACTTGATGAAGTCTGATATGTTAAACTAGGTTTGTCTCTAAGTAACAATTCGGGGTTTGAGATTTGAGTTCTAAGCTAAAAGCAATCAATAATAACAATAAATAATAGCAATAACAATAACTACTAATAATAATAACAACTAATAATAAGCAATAACTAACTATAAGCAATAACAAACTAATAAGGTTGAAAACAATGAGATTAAAAGTCTAGGGTCTCAGGTTCACTAGGATTATTGTTCAGGGGTAGGGATGTAATCAACTATCATGCAATAAAGTTATCTAATGTCACAAGATCGGTCGATTCAATTATGCCCTTTAGATCTACAATTTAACATGCGATCGCTATCATTAAACGAGTTCTATTCAATTATCGTAGCCTGGCCTATCTTAGTCTTAACCCGGTCGGTGTCAATCCTAATTCGCAAGACTAGTTAAATAATCCTGGCCAGTAATCAAACAACTAGAATTAAAACGATAATCAAACGACAACCATGCAATTGCAATTCAATTAATTAATCTACCTCTTCTAACAATCCTAGATCCCCTTTCAACCCTAGAAAGGAATTTAGCTACTCATAACGATATAAATAACAACAATAATAATTAAAGTAAACATGATTAACAACAATGAAAGGATGAACAAAGAATATTTAAGGAACTAGAAAGTAATTAACTGAATAACAAAGGAATATTAAGAATACCGATTACAAGCTTGAACTAAAGACAATCGTCTTTGATGAATAAAATCCGGAGGCAAAGCAAACTAAATTAGGGTTTCTAATATTAAAGCATCCAAGCATGAAAAAGCATGTAAGACGAGCTTTCCTTTTATAATACAAAAATCTAATTAATTAGGTTAAAGTTTAGGAAAATATGAAAAAGTCGTCGAAAAACTAGGTTGCTCGATCGAGCAAGTGTATCTTGCTAGATCGAGCAACCTTAAGACCGACTCGATCGAGCGAGGCACTATGCTCGGTCGAGCATCCCTTCTTTTCGCTCGTTTCTTCGATTTTCTTCATTTCTTCTCTTTCGTTCTCGATTCCCGTGCCTAACCTTCTACGATCCGACTCCGCCATGCTTCATATCTACTCAAAAAGCTCCAAATGCATCCAATCTGCATTAAAACATAATAGAAGTGGCAGAATAGATATTCTAGCTAAAACAGCATAGAAATAAGCAAGGAAAGACGGTAAATCGAGTTATTTGTGACTAGGGGAAGCATAAAATATGTATATAAATAGTGATCATCAAACTCCCCCAAACCAATCCTTTGCTTGTCCCTAAGCAAAGCACTCGACACATACAAAGACAAACATACAAATGGTGAATGAAAAACTCAAAGCTAATGTCAATGCACATACAAATCCCAAGCTATACATATCTATAACAAAGTAATGACTAAGTTGTACCAATAAAACAAATTCAAAGGCACGGGAAAGTAGAAAACGCAGCTCATAATCCAAGATTTTACATGATACCGTAGTGTAGACAAAACCAAATACCTTTCAATCTTGCAAGGCTCAATTTGTCGGATTCTCGCGGATTCACTCAAGCACTCACAAGTTTATGTAAAGGTGAGTTTTGTGAAGATAGAAAGAAATAGAAACACTCATTCAACTTATGAAACATGCATGCATTCTAATGTGATAGTAATTTCCCCAACAAATATGCATTCGCTATAAAGTACATGAATCAGGACAAAAAGGGAGGCTAATGGGCGAAGGTATAGAAGTGGATTGTGCCAAGGCACGAATGGAAATGTGGAGCTAAGACCGGTAGTCGCAGCGACACGTACCAAAACAAATCTACAAGACTAACACAAACCAACACCAACTAGAGAAATCATCTTAAACTTTGACAACGCAAGAGAGAGATCGAAATTGCTCTCTAAATATGCATTAAACTCTAGTAAATTCCCTTTCATTTTCCCTTGAATAATTCAATGAAGCAACAAATTTTTCTTTCTTTTTTCTCTTTTTCTCTTTCTTCTTCTTTTTCATTTTCAAATCTTTTTTTTCTCTTTTTTTTTTTTCTTTTTTTTCTTCTTTTGCTTCACAACTTTTCTCAACAAAGGGAATAAATGACACAATTGCCAACATACTTGCTACACCCAATGATATTCTTTTTTGAAGTCCCGACCCAACCATAGTAGACAACTAGATAAGAAAAACATGCAACTGCGACTGTCCCGATAAGGTAGGCAAGTTCTAGGAATGTAGCTATTAGATAGGTTATGAAACGGGCTACAAAGGCTCAAATGGGCTAAACATAGAGAACTCAATAATAAGGGTATAAAATCAAGTCTTTTTGGCTATGTGAGGCTTATTTGAACAAAAAGAACCACCTTACCTCATGCACTTATCAAACGAACGCGTATAGTATCAAGAAACGAATGTCACACTTATGCAATTTGATGTTACACATTCCACAAGGAGTACCACACTCAAGCCTAAAAACAATGAGACCAGTTTATTGATGTTCCTGGCCTAGGAAGCTCTAAAGACCTCAGAATTTTAAGTGGTTTACCAACAAAAATTGCCAAATCTAATTAGCATAAGGTATGTCAAAAACGGTCAAGACTTGTCCTATGAGCTTCGTTTTCAATAATAGTATAGGTCAAAACAATGTACATGGATAACTTATTTGGGATTCAAATGCAGAAACAATGCAAGTTATCATCATTGTTATTCAATTCACCAAGACTCGTCCTAATAAAATAAAAAACACGTTTTTGGATTTTGTAAAGTTTTCGATTTTTATGATTTTTTCTTTTTAAATAAACTAAACACACAACATAAATAAAGACTCTCCCCCAAACCTAAATGTCACAGTGTCCTCATTGTGACGCTAACAACATCACACAATAACCAACAGCAGCAACCTAAAGGACACAACTAACAAAAGGGAAGGGGAAATAACTAAAAGAAAATACAATAAAAGAAAGTACAAGGATAGATAATACCAGTAATTGAGAGAATAAGGGTGAGGTAGTGAAGAAGAATGACGAAATAAGAAGATGAATGAAGAAAAAAATTGGTGAAAATCTGCTTTTTAAGCTTCGGACCGGTTCGAACCGGGCGACTCGATCGAGCAGGAGTAGTCTGCTCGATCGAGCAACCCAAGAAATCATGATTTTTGAGTTCGCTGAAATTGGCTGGATTATGGTGTGCAGCAAAACTCGATCGAGCAGGTGATTGTGCTCGGTCGAGCAACCCAATAAGATCACGTTTTCAACTTGTTTTCTCTTCTTTTCTTCTTTCTTTCTTCATTGTTAAAGCGACTTTCAATTGTATTAGCAGCAAACACTTAATAGAATTGTTAGATCGCTCCCTCACCGCACTCAAGAAAGCACAACTATATTAACTATCCAAACTAAATCGATTTTAACTATAACATGAATAACTACGCTAATCGAAATAAAATTTACAAATGTAATACAAGTAAATGCCGGGTTGCCTCCCGGTTAGCGCTGGTTTATATCGGTCCCGCATGACCGTGTTACCTCAAAGTCATGGTGGTTTATCAAGAGTGGAAAGGTCGACGGCCTCTCTCACTCCTATAAATGCTTTATTGTAATAGGTCTTTAAGCGTTGACCATTGACTTTGAAAACTTCACCCTTGTCAGTTTGTAGCGTAACCGACCCAAACTTGCTCACCTTGGTTTTTGTGAATGGTCTCGACCATCTGGACTTGAGTTTACTCCGTGAGCTTCCAGCTTCAGCATTCCTGGAAATTAAGGCGATCTTCAGAGGATCCCTATCCAAACGCAAAGGGGGACAGTCATCAATAGTTAAATCCACAATATCAACCCTATGACATGTCTCTTCTAGTAGGGGGTGTTTCATTGCCTTATCTAGGTTAAAAGTGATAGTGTCATCCCCCACTGTTAGTGTAAGTCTCCCATTCTTAACATCTATAACCGCCCCCGCAGTATGGAGGAATGGTCGTCCTAAGATGATAGGAATTTGGGTGTCCTCAGCCATATCTAAGACAACAAAGTCAACTGGTATGAAAAACTTCCCTACTCTAACCGGTACGTCTTCTAAAATCCCCAAAGGATGTTTAATAGAACGGTCGGCCATTTGTAAGGTTATGGTTGTAACAGTAAGTTGACCCATATTTAACTTTTTGCATATAGAAAATGGCATAACACTAACACTAGCCCCCAAATCACAAAGGGCTTTATCGATAGCTAAGCAACCTATATTACAAGGAATAGAAAAAATCCCTGGATCCTTTAGCTTAGGTGGTGATCTTGATTGCAACACAGCACTGCATTCCTCAGTAAATACAACCGTCTCCACTTCATTAAAGGACCGCTTCCTTGTCAATATATCCTTTAGAAACTTTGCATATGCCGGCACTTGAGTGATCAACTCGGTAAATGGTACACTCACTTGTAAATTCTTCACTACCTCCATAAACTTCCCAAACTGTTTATCGAGCTTTGATTTATGCAGGCGTTGAGGAAAAGGAAGTTTAATTACAATGGGCTCGGCTTCTTTGGCTTTGGAAGATGAATTAGAAGGCTTTTCATCCTGATCAGGGGTTGCTCGATCGAGCAGAAGGGTTGCTCGATCGAGGTTTGCTGTACTGTAACTTTCAGAAACCTCCCGAGAAGAATTTGGGCAAATTTTATGGGTTGCTCGATCGACCAAGGGGGTCCTGCTCGATCGAGCAACCTCTTTTTCAGCCCCTTTTTCGCCTTTTTTCGAACTTTGATCAGCAACTTCCAAGCTTTCGTTGGTTTCATCCCTTATCATTTCAGGGCCTTTGTAATGTGTTCCACTCCTCAAGGTGATAACATTGACTTGTTCATGTGGAGGGTGTACTTGAGGAGGAAGATTACCCGGTTGTTTATGTGGATTTTGAATTGCCAATTGGGCAATTTGAGTGTCAACCATCTTGTTATGAGCTATTAGTTGTGAGATCTGAGCATCTTGCTTTTGTTGGATCATAAGACTCTGTTGCAACATGGCTTTCAGTTCCGCCATATCATTACTTGGAGGTGGTGGAGGTGGAGGTTGTTGGAAGTTTTGGCCACCTTGATTGGAACGGTTAAAGTTACCTTGAGAATTGCGATTATGAGGAATCACATAAGATGAACCTTGTTGCTGAGGTGGTGGTGGGGTAGGATTAAGAACATTCTGACTTCGGTAGGAGAAATTGGGATGCTCTCTTGTCCTTTCATTGTAAAAGTTAGAGTACGGTGAACCTTGCTTAAAGGATTCAAAGGCAAGCACTTGATCAACCGTACTCATACATTCCAATGCATTATGCCCCATAGTACCACATCTTTCACAGGTTGGCTCTTGTTGAACCATGGCATGAACCGTTTGCTTATTTTCCAAGGACTTTGAAGTTTGTAACTCGGCAATTTTGGCAGTTAATGCCTTCAACTGAGCTACAATGGCATTATCCGTACCTTCTCTCCTCACATTACCCCTAGGATTCCCATACTCAGCAGTGTGAGTAGCCATCTCATCAATTAACTTCCAAGTATTGGCATCAGTAGTGTTATTTTGGAATCTCCCATTAGCAGCAGAATCTAACAAATTCCTCTGATCATCATATAACCCATTATAAAATTGGTTGCATAAGAACCAAGTATCAAAACCATGATGTGGAACAGACTTGACAAACTTTTTGAAGCGAACCCAGGCCTCATTAAAGTTCTCATTGGGACCTTGTTTGAAACTTGTGATTTGGCTTCGAATGGCATTGGTTTTCTGTGGCGGAAAATATCTTTTGTAGACTGCAAGAGCCAAAGAATTCCAATCGGTGATGCCAAGTGCAGCCATATCTAACTCACTCAACCAATCTTCTGCCCCGTCTCGTAGTGAAAAGGGAAATAACACCAACTTGATCTGATCTTGTGTCACCCCACCCGTCAAAGGAATAGAGCAACAATAGTTAGTGAATTTCTCCATATGCTTAGCAGGATCCTCAGTAGGGCTCCCTCCAAACATATTTCGCTCCACCAAAGAGATATAAGATGGACGAATCTCAAAAGTGCTATTACCCGTAGTAGGGAGTTGAAATCCCTTGGGAATAGATGCAACGGTAGGCTCCGAGTGGCTGGCTAGAGTAGGCATGGTTGTAATAGGTGCAGAAATAGGTGTATCCTCTTCTGAGGACGGTTTTTCTGCGACGAATTCGGCGTAAACTGTTTCAAGCGTACTCAAGTCTTCCGCTTCTTGAATTTCCTTCCAAAAGTTTCGTCTAGACCGGAGAGTCTTCTCTGGTTCGGAATAGTAGGGCACGAGAACGGACCTAGAACACCTGGGCATAAACAAAAACTAGAGAAAAGGATGAGAACGGTCTCAAGGAACTTAGATTCCCTGAGACGAAAAAGACAAACTAAGTAGAAACAAACAGAAAACTGTTGCCTCCCCGGCAACGGCGCCAAATTTGATAAGGGTAAAGTCGCGTCACCTTAATCAAAGTAAAACCTAATTCACTACTAACTAATAGTCAGCGGTAAGCAAGGTATCGAATCCACAGGGAGGCGGTAGTATTCTAATCTGTTAAACTAGGTTTGTCTCTAAGTAACAATTTCTGGGTTTGAGGTTTGGTTTCTAAACTAAAAGCAAACAATA
>JAIUZE010066709.1:0-12451 GCA_022085475.1 Heliosperma pusillum | reverse complement strand
ATCGCATGTCGGAATCGAAAAGTTTATTCGAGATCCTGGCCAGGTTTAGACTAGGACCGTATTATTATCGTTGTGCTACCAGGAGGAAAATAGTCTACATAGGCGAAATGTAAGCATCGTGTATGAGTTCAGGGAAATGTGATCCCGTGGATGCCTTTTAATCATACTTGCCATGTACACGATGCTAGTGCGTTTCATTTACCGTGAGAGATGTCATCTTGTGTCGTCGTTCTTTGAATGCGTGATTTCATGATATTATTCATGGTCATTGCATGATTGGACACCGTCAATGTCTTGGTTCATGAATGGATGCTAATATGTTGGATCTATTGTAATCATCGCATGTCTTGACTTGGTTTGTCTGTCGAGTCTCAATCTTATCAAACTTATACCGCTAACGGTGAGATGCAAGCCCTAGTGAGCGTATTCGGTTGCCTAAGAGTGTCTTCCCCGAGTCTTTGAACAACATGATGGATACAGATTTGATTTCCATATGATCTTATCATTATATATTGGCTTGCCTATCTATTCTTATTGTAAGTCACATGTATATCTATATATGCATGATTTTAGTTTTGTATTTCCTTTTATGTACGTTTAATGTGATATGGCTATGAGAACCCGGAGTTACTCCCCACTGATTGTGGCGTTCATGTTTTTCATGAATGAATAGGTTGCTTGCATCGATGGCTTTTTCCTTATGCTATTTTGGGTTCGGGTGTGAGCTAGCGGGCGTTGTCCCTGGATGAAACACCTCTAGACGTTGTTTAGCTAGTTGCTAATTACTTTGTCTTTTGTTAACACTTTGAGAGACTACGTCTCTTGTGGTAGTTTTATTTAGTTTGTAATATTTTGACACTCCTCGTATTTTTCTATCTTGCATGTATAAAGGTTTTTAAAATACCGTATTTTCCGCTATATAATTCACATGCTTGTATGTTTTATATTTCCGCATTAGCGATGGCGTTGCACATGTAGCGTACCGTTGTTATGAGGCTTGTGCTTTTCTGCTCTTTCGTGAATTAGTGAGTCGAATTTGGGTACTCTGCGTCAATGATTGGACCGAGTCTTGGATGCGAAATGTCATCGCAGGTCAAACGAAAAATGGTTATTACGCGAGTCTGGCAGGTTTAAGGGACTAGGACCGGATACTTTATAGCGTCGTGTACCAGGAGGAAATAGTCTACATATACGAAATGTGATCGTGTATGCGTTCAGGGAAATGTGATCTCGTGGATGCCTTTTAATCATACTTGCCATGTACACGGTGCTAGTGCGTTTCATTTACAGTGAGAGATGTCGTCTTTGTGTCGTTGTGTTTGGATGCGTGATTTCATGATTGATTATTCATGATCATTGAATTGACTTGGCATGGTTTGTTTGTCGAGTCTCAATCTTATCAAACTTATACCGCTAACGGTGAGATGTAAGCCCTAGTGAGCGTATTCGGTTGCCTAAAAGTGTCTTCCCCGAGTCTTTGTATAACATGATGGATTCGGATTTGTATTTCATATGCTCTTATCTTTATATATTGAATTGCCTATCTATCCTTATCGTATTTCACATGTATATCTATATATGCATGCTTCTACTTTTGTATTTCCTTTTATGTACGTTTAATGTGATATGGCTGGGAGAACCCGGAGTTACTCCCCACTGACTGTGGCGTTCATGTTTTTCATGGATGAACAGGTTGCTTGCATGGATGGCTTTTTGCTTGATATTTTGGGTTCGGGTGTGAGCTAGCGGGCGTTGTCCCTGGATGAAACACCTCTAGACGTTATTTAGCTTGTTTGCTAATCACTTCTACTTTGATAACATTTGTAGAGACTACGTCTCTTGTTGTAGTATATTTTGTACTTTGGTTTGTAATATTTGACACTCCTCGTATTTTCTTTCTTGCATGTATAAAGGTTTTTAAAATACCGTATTTCCGCAAATTCAATCACATGCTTGTATGTTTTATTTCCGCATTCTCGAGGGTTGTCACAAGTTGGGACGACTAGGTTAATCGATTTATTTAAAATTGTGAATAACCAAATACCGTAGTCACTTCAAGAAAGGTTTATCCTTTTGAAGGTAAAACCATAAATGAAATGAAGAATGGTTTTCATAATAATTCTTATCTACTTGTCTAAGTAGAGGTTCATGAAAGTGAGTGAAAGCTCTAAGAAAGATGTTTTATTCTTGATTGTTAAGAATAGGACGAGGTTCAAGAGTAGGTTGGCACGATGTTGGCACAAGGCGAGGTAAAAAGGCAAGACTATTTTGAATAGTAAAGTCAAAAACTAAGCAGGGTGTCGAACCCAACTTTTGATGATTCTATCATTACAGTGTAGGACACTAGAAAAGAATCTATCCCAAGTTTTTGGAGAAATAGAAATTGGGTGTACTACACCTAAAAGTACTTTCATCCATAATATCTATATGATCGACATTTATTTTGCTAAATGCAATTTTTGGGTATTAGATACCTATTATGGTTATCATCAATGTATTCAATGCATATAATAATGATTCGTGCGACGACTAGCCATGATTAAATGTCGACCTACAAGGGAAATAGAACTATTGTAGTTATTATTTCTATAGAGACCTACAAAAGTTATAATGTGATCAATCCAGTTTTGGATTTAGAGGTATACTTTAATAAAAGTTATTATGTATATGACCTCTAAATAAAGAATATAGTATCCACTTTAGTGTACGACATAAGTGTTTCACTTTTCTGAATGGAACAAGTGTTGTAACTTGGTATGCCAATACTTGGTCAATGGTTATCCCACACCAATAAAAGGTAATTATATTCTAGACCTAAAACTAGAAATTACTTGTCATATAGATAGTAAAAGGCTCAAAATTGGTGACCCAAATCTAATCTTAATTCTGGATTGTGTAGCACATGTAAAACATTTGATTTTGAATCTTATGGTGTGTGCGAATCATGTATTCAAGGCAAGATGATTCGTGCCCTTTTTATTGAAAAGGAAATCGAACTAGTGAGTTACTGGCCATATTACATAAGAATATGTGTGGTCCAATAACAAACACAACCAGAGATGGTAATGACTACTTCACCTTATTTACCAACGACTTCAGTAGATATTGTGTTTAATTCTACTTAATGAGGTGCTAAGAGAAATCCTTGAAAAGTTCAAAGAGCTTTAATGTGAAGTAGTTAACCACCAAGAGTATTAGATCAAGGAATTACGACTAAATCGTAACAAGAAATATCTAAGTATTGACTTTGATTTTGACCAAAAGTATTGTGAAATAGTTTCATGAGTTGACTTCTCTAACACACATTATGAGATAAGGGTGTTGTTGAAAGAGAAACAGAACCTTATACGATATGGTTTTGTCTTTGTCAAGTCACACTGAGCCACTTCACTAACCTTGAGCTTTTATTATTTTGTCTGCTATTTCTATTCCCACCATATCAAAACACATTTAAAATAGTCGGATTTTATTTCATATACGATATGGATAGGTAGCGTACCTAATTTGTAAGTTATCCGAATGAAACAAGTGCTCAATAATCCTACATTGACCACGAGAACAAAGCGTTTGTAGCTCGTGATGCTGTCTTTCAATAAAAATACGATTATTTCTTGATAAGACAGAGTGGGAGAAAATGTTTCAAGAGCCACAAACTGAGCATCATTGCTTGTTCAAAAATTATTTAAAAAACAATTGTTTCTTCGGAACCTAGGAGGTCAAGGGAATTTTATCACTCTTTGATAGTGATGAATTCGTATTACTTTTAGAAATTAACTAACCTGTGACTTATAAAAGATTTTTTCTAGTCCCAACTTCTTGATATGGCTTAGAGTCATGCGATTCGTAATGAACTCCATGCATGATGGTCAGGTATGTGACCTGGTAAATTTTACTTGAAGAAGTACAACTTCTTCAAAGTAAATTGATTTTTAAGATCGAAAATTGCATGGATGAACATTAAAATGTTTTCAAAGATAAATTGGTAGGAAAAGAGTTTTGCACCAACCTTAATTCTTCGATCCATTCGAATATACTTAGTGATTACAACACTTCATAATAGTATGATGACAATTGGATCTCAAGAACCACCTTTTTTAATACGATTCTAGAAGAGGTAGAATATTTTATATTCACCTGTGGGTTCGTAGATCCTAATTATCCTAAGTTATTTTTGCAAGCTTAAGAGGATGTCTTAAGTAAGCACTAAAAAGTTGGAATTAGTGTGTCAATCATGTCATAAAATATTTCTAGACATCTCAGTGGGAGTAATGTGGTGTGAATCAGTTTTATATATGGAGACATATTGATCATTTTAGATGATTTTGGAGAAGTAGAATACATCTCTTAGATATCTGGATTTATGGAGAAAAATCTAAAGGGGTATTAGCATTAAGTCAAAAGTCTTATGTTGATAAGATCTTTGACTAGTTCAAGGAAGTTGAACACATGATAATTGATTCCTTTTGCTTCCGCTGCGGGATCAATTATATACGCTGTGATGTATACTCAATCCGACATTTCGCATGCTTTGAGCATGACAAGTCATTTGCAATCAAATCCAAGTGAGAGTCACTTGATAGCCATAAAAATCATCCTTAAGTACTTGCGAAGGACTAAATATATATTCCATGTGTTTGGAGTTTACAGTGAGTTGTGTGTAAGGGGTTACACAGACTTCAGTTTCCAAACTGATCAAAGTGATTTAAAATCAGTAATTGGCTGTGTTTTATATAATATTTATCTATTGGAAAAGTACCAAGCAGAAAGGACTATTGGAAAGGTTCCAAGTAGGAATGACATTTCCAAATATAAATGTCATGTATCTGATGGAAATGTTCCAGGCAGTTTATGATAGCTGATTTCACAACGGAAATGGCGTACATTGCATCATATGATGATGCATATGAAAGTAGCTTGGATTCGACAGTATTGGAGGGACTAGATGTAGTTCCTATAGCTGTATATCCTATCCCATTATACTGGTAAAACAGTGGGATTTACCTTTAGGCTAAGGGGCCTAAGTCTGGATTTAGACCTAGACACGTACCCAGAAAGTTTTATGTAATATGAGATTACTTAGACAATGAGAAATAGCAATCAGATCGATGAGAAAGATGCAACTATTGCTAATCCATTAGCCATGCCTTTTGCAGGCTGAACATGATAATCATGTCATTTCAATGGGGATTGAAATATGTACCTGAACTACTAGAGATTATGAGATATGAAATTATTGATAGCGTATCAATTTTTCCAAATATTTGATAATCGCATTCATTGTTAGAGTTTCATTTAAAACTCCTTTATTTAGTTTGACTAAATTTTAATACTTTGTTTATCCGAATTGGTTGAAAGAAAGGTTGAACCCAATTCAAGTGAACATGATGAACTTAGTGTTTTGTCCCTAGTCATTCATTTGAGGTGACGTCTCGAAGTGACTAGATTGTAAGTCGATCGGTGGTTGGTTCAGCACCATGGGGTCATGGAGATTACTGGTCGTTTACATAGACAGACTGTTGAGACACTCTGCCGGGCAGTGACCATAATAGAGTCCCTTATCAAAATTGTTGAAGCCAGGTCGTGGAGACGATTTCTATTTTATTCCTATGAGTCGATTCTTTAGACTGGCGACCATTTACCTGAGTCGGTGTAGTTTCCGATTGACTTTGGTTTTTGTCCTAGGTCGTGCCGTGAAAGAAGTCTGATGGACATCTTCTGGGTTATGGTGATCTGCATTATACAGTGTAAGATGGGTCAACAGGAATTGTCCACCCACGTTGGGTATTAAAATCTTCGGGCCACTCGAGGAGTAGTAACTGGCAATGCGTGGCCACGCTCGGAAGAGATCTCAGGTAGATTTTCCGGTCAGACAGTTACTCTCCCACATCGAGAAAACCACTGTATTTATAATTTTCAATCGCAAGTGCGACCTGTAAGACACCTTGCGATGAGTTGGAGGTCTTGACACAAAAGAGACAAGAGAATCGGTAGCACACAACTTGTCGAGACAAGTTGGAGATATTGTTGGAGTAGGAGTCCTCCACAATAGTGTTGCTGCATGCACAACATGTATCGGACAAGTGGGAGATTGTTGGAGGAAGTGTCCTCCACAATAGTGCATTTATATAATAAATCTCATTTGGAATATACGTAGCATGATTAGTATATTTTGATACTCCACGTCAGTTGATTAACGTAAATCGGTAACGCTCAGCTGACTAGAGTTTGACGTTATTGTCGTATGACGGCGGTGATCAACTGATCACTTTAGGTCACACCTATAGGATGAGACGCAAATAAAATACTAATTATTTGTATATGATACAGTTCAATTAGGGCATTACATATATTTGATATGTACGTTTAGTTACGAGAGTTATTTATTGGAAATTGAGTTAGGAACTCATTCATTGAAGTTTATTAGTCAATTATACGATAACTGACTGAATAAATTTTACGTCTTACTTTAATACGATTAAATAAGATTTAAGTTAGTGATTAATCGTTAATTTATTATGTTTACAAAGAGTTGTAAAATAGATTAACTAGGCATTATGGGACCCATTATATATTGATATAATGGTAAAATATCACTTAAAAGTTAAGTACATATTGTTTATTAATTTGTGTCATATAATTGTTATATGATCAAATTAACACTTAATTAGACAAGATAATTAAGCATATGATTAATAAGTATTTGTGGGACAAATATCAAAACACAAAATGGTCTGTAATGGACATATGTGCACCGGTTTATGCATGTGCCAAGGGTATGATTATTGTTCTATTTTATGTTCACAATTCACTTGGTGATTGTGATATTACATGATAACTCTAATCATCACTACCTTACTTACACTCTACATATTTGCATGAGAATAAATTATCAAAATTAGAGGCCACTTTTGGCTTGTAAGTACCGGCTAAAGAGCCTTCAAAAGGGACAATTGTTGTTCATTTTTGACTTACTTCCTTTTGGTGTTTTATTCTCATATCTCTCTAAAATCCTCAACTTCTCTCTAAACTCTCATATACACTAATACTCTCTACATATTAGTGGTGTAGTAATACAATAATATTAGTAGTATTATTTCTTACTTATTATCTAGTTAATAATAAGTTAAGATTATTTGTGTTTAATCTTGGGTGCAACTAGAAGGAGACCTTCTACTTTGGAGGTTGTTTTATGGAGGATCATCCACTAATTACATGCCCAAGAACAATAAGAAGGAGTTCTTATTGTGCCCTTATTAACCGAAAAATCTCAATGTAAGGATGTTTTCGTTTTATCTTTTCTTTTATGCTTTTATATTTGCATGCATGATAACTAGATCCTAAATCATTAAGTTAGTATAATTTAATGAACTAATTAGAGGAGTCTTGTAACACCCGGAAATGTACCCTATTTTTCTAGTAGAAATATTTTACGAAATCTTTTCAGCAAATTTAAGTTTTAATTTAGAATTTAAAGTTTCGAGTCGAATTTATAATTTCCGAGTTCGTATTTGCAATTTCCGCGAGATTCCATGAGAATCCCGTCTTAAGGCGAGTTTGACTTTTCTTGACTTTTAAGTCGTCTTTGACTTTTCTTGACTTTTAAGTCGTCTTTGACTTTTCTTGACTTTTGAGCCGCCTTTGACTTTCGTTGACTTTTCCGACTCACCCTACATATACTCCCTCAAACCCTAAACCTAATTCATTTCCTCACAATTCATTTCTTTCCTTCTTCTCAAAGAAACCAAAGAAACCTTGCCTCCATTTTTGATCCGTCTTCAAATCGTCCTACTCCTTCGTTACTCGCTCAAATTCGCGTAAGTTCGTCTTATCCTTCCCCTCTTAGCTTCCTCTATCCGTATTGGTAATAAAATTACCGTCTTTCTCGCTTTTTAAATTATCCGTCTTTCTCAAGGTGAATGATATTCATCTTTTATTATCTAATTGTATGTAGGTGGAGACTAGGAAGGTTTAGAATCGATTAAAGACGCGAAAAGGTAACGGTGAAGGGTTACTCGATATCATTTACGTGTTTTTATGTGTTTTCTAGGCTAGTAATCGTATTTAGATTATGGTTAGTATGCTTAGGACTTGTGTTGTTGTTGTTGGTTGTTGTTAGTGGTTAATCGATATGAGAATTGATGGTTTGTGATGATAAATGAGGATTTGGTTGTTGGTAAACATGTTGGAAATTGATCGTCCTTGAATCCCGTGAAGGACGCAGGCTGCGTTGGGGGACACAGGCTGCGTCGGGGTGACGCAGGCTGCGTCATTCTCTGCCGACAGAATTTTTCCTGCACTGACCCCTTTTCGTAAAATGATCATATCTCCTTCGTTACTTGCTTGTTTTGGGCGTGTGACATCTCGTTGGAACCGTAAGAGGATAAGCTATCACCTCGACTTGGAATTTCTGTATTTGCATGTCTAGAACTCTAGTTATGACCGTTTGAAGTGGACCCTTGTTTTCGTTGGTTTCCAAACAACGTGGTTTTGGAGAGGTATCTATGTTTTTTATTCATGATGCTTCATAAACTTGTTCTAATGCTTATGTATCATGTATTGACTCATGTTTATCATATTTAAACTTATATGATTCCCTATTCTCATGTTTTGTGACGGTTTTTGGTATGTTCCCACTTTGAGTCGGTTTTTACAAATGATACGGTTTGAGCACTATTTTGTCGTGTGCTTTGTACTCTCATTCCCTTGGCTACCTTCCCGTTCGTAAGGCTGGAATGTCGGAACGGAGAGGTATCCTACTGCTTAATTGCATGTGTAGTGGGCATATGACGACGTTGTTGGGAGTTGAACGCTATGCGTTGTTCGACCCGGCCGTCAAATGTTGTATACTTGCGAGGTGGTGTTATTTGCATGGAGCGTACCGCATGTTATGAGGCTTGAGCTGTTTTTCCGCCTCTTTCGTGAATTGATCTACCGAGAATGTGGGTACTCGGCATATCTATTGAAGACCGAGTTTGGATGCTGAACGTGTGTGGAGGGAGGTGTCCTCCACAAAAGTGCGCCCACATTAATAAATCTTATATGGAAAGTATATGGGATATTATTGACTATATATATTGCTTTAGTCAGTTGATAACGTAAATAAAAACGGTTGGATGACTAGAGTTTGACGTTTATTGTCGTTGACGGCGGTGATAACTGATCCCTTTCGGTCACACCTAAAGGATTGAACTCCCATTGTAACTAAGTAGTGTATAAGATACAGTGAATAGTGACATTACATATATTGATATGTTACGAGAGTTATTATTACGGAAAATGAGTTAGAACTCAATTCGATTATAGCTTATTTTCAATTTATGCGATAATTGTCTACTAAATTTATATCTTATTTTAATACGATTAAATAAGATTTAACTTAGTAATTAATCGTTAAATTACTAAATTAGTTGAGGTTTTGAGATAGAGGTAATTAGTTAATTATATTTAAAAGGAGTTGTAAAATAAATTAACTAAGCATTGTGGGACCCATTATAGATTGATATAATGGTAAAATATTACTTAAAATGTTAAGTACATATTATTTATTTAATTGAGTCATATAATTGTTATATGATCAAATTAACACTTAATTATACAAGATAATTAACCATATGATCAATAAGTATTTGTAAGACAAATATTAAAAATCAAAATGGACCAAACTAAGGCCATTGTGGCCGGTTGGGCTAGTAGTTACATGGTGATGATTTTGTTCTTATTTTTACTCTTTAGTTACTTTATGAAAGGGACATAACAAGTAGTAAACAATCATCACTTGTTCTACAACACTCCACTCTAATGCATGTGATCAAATGAACAAAATAAGAGCCCTATTTTGGCTTGTGAAGTCCGGCCAAATGGCCTATAAAATGACCAAGTGTTGCTCATTTTTTACTACTTCATTTTTGAGCTTTGTTTCCTTACTTTTCTAAAAACCTCATATTCTTACTAAAACTCTCAAACACTAATATTTACTAAGTATTACTAGTGTAGTAATATAGTCATAATATTAGTAGAATAATATCTATCTTATTATCTAGTTAATAATAAGGGTAGATTATTTGGGTTAATCTTGGTGCAACTTAGAGGAGATCTTCTATTTTGGGGATTATTTGTATTCATCCATATTATTAGCTCAAGAACAACAAGAAGGAGTTCTTGTTGTGCCCTTATATTTTCCATATCAATGTGAGGAAATTTCTTCTCTTATATAAATGTCTTTATATTTGCATGCATGTTACATAGATTATTATAAACTAAATTAAAAAGTAATTTAGTAAATAATTAGAGGAGTCTAATTAAGGTCTATGGACTTTCAATTGGTATCAGAGCTAGCTTGTAGCATGAATGTTCATTTTGGACATTTTTATTAAAGTTATAAGATAACTAATAAATCAAAGATTTTGAGTTAAAATACGATTCTGACATGAATTTCTGAGTTAACATGCATTTTACGATTCTGACATGAATTTCTGAGTTAACATGCATTTTATAAGATAACTAATAAATCAAAGATTTTGAGTTAAAATACTTAGAGGAGTCAAAATGTTTGTGGTTAAATTTCGTGATTTTAGGGATTAATTTGCTATTTATTTTGATTTTTGGCGTTTAAACCGAGTTAACATGCATTTTATGAGTTAAAAGTTAACTAAAAATAGTTTCATGTTGATTCTGGCCATGAAATTTTAATATGATCTCACATGCATTTCTTAAATATTTTATGTAAAATTTCGTGAATTTTACTTATGTATTGCATGTTCATTGATTTTTATACGATGAAAGTCGATAATATGAGATTATAATGTTCATAAAATTTAAACGTCCATTTCTGGTCTTGAAAGTTTTTTGTACATTTACCATTTTTATTTTGATACTCTTGGTGAAATTTCAAAATTTGTTTCACTGTTTTACTATATCTAATGTTTTTATTTGATAAAACCATTAAATACAAAGCTATTTGTTCATAAAATTAATTTAAATTTTTTGGGAAAATGTTTTTTATTTTTATAGTTCCTGGAAATTATCCAGAATGTACAAAATTTTTGGTTTCAAATTTTATGATGTTTATATTTTATTTTGGTTTTATTTCATAATTGTTATGATTAAACCGTAATATTTAGCAAATGAAATCAAATCGATCTAATTAATGACCAACAAAAGTAGTAGTGACTAATTTTGAGTTCTAAATTAGTTTAGTTAATTAGTTTGATTTAAATGCGATTTAAATGTTGATAGTGTTTTTTAATGGTTAAAAATCAATAAATCCCGGAAAAATCGAGCTACAATGAGCATAAATTGAATCTAGGACGATTTTGGCATGAATTTTGCAGCAAATTATTTAATTTATGGTTGAATGAATGAATGTCATTTATTTAATAATTTATGCAAATTTTGTACCTAGTATGGCCTAGTTATTTTTTATCGTTATTACCCGTAATGTAAGGGAATAACGGTTTGGTTGTAATTTTATTGCGATCTCGTATCGCCGGTTTGTATAATTAATAATTTTATTTTATAGTATAAATGTATAATAGGAATTTGTATATTTGTATATTTGTAATTATTTTATGAAGACCGGTGACTCCCTCAAGACGGTGCCATTTTGGAAGGTGTTCCAAGTGAAGAGGCAAGGGACCAAAGAGTTGGTTTCCGAATTTGTAACTATCTAGTTAATTTTGATTAGCTAGGTGGCCATACTAGGATTTTATTGTTGCTTGGTTGCTTGCTTTATTTCCGCTCATGCCAAAATCGTCACACATGCATTTTATTTACCGTTATTGTCAATTCAACGTTATTCACAATTCCCCGACTTAGTTCACTTATAGGGAATTAATAACTAAATTGACAAGATCTCTCACATGTTTAAAAAAATTGAGATTAGCGTTACCAATTAATAACACCTATGAATCCCGTGTTCATTAGGGCTACCACGCTCGTGGGTCCCTTTTTACCTCGGGTAAGTAGGGTGATACGATCACAAGCTAAAATTGGATTGGACTCACCGAGATAAGCGTTATCTTGGGACTAGGAGATGGATTTAGTTGAAATCCGTCAACCAAGAGTTCTAAGGGTAGAATTAGTCAAATAACGACTTACCAGTTCTAAATAAAGATAGCATGCGATGACTATTTTTAAATAAAAATGGGTCTTGGAATCATTTATATAATTTAGTGAGAGGTCATTATATGAATGCTAAACTTGTTAAAATGTTTTTTCAAGTAAATTAACAATGAATGTTTATATATTTCTTTTTGTTGTAGTTACCATATTCGAATAATGTCAACATCATCAAACGTTGCAACCTTGGGTAGAGACTCATGGTTGAGGTCCGTCATGGACAAGTGTGGCCTTAAGGATGACGGAAGTAACTTCGTTGAATGGGAGTCAACGATCAAGAGCGCCGCGTTATCCGATAACGTGCTTCGCTACTTGGTTGAAGAGCCCCCCACCG
>JAIUZE010066708.1:0-29094 GCA_022085475.1 Heliosperma pusillum | reverse complement strand
CTTAGGACGGCGCTATACTACTTCTGTAACTCGAGGCTATACCACAAGGTAGGAAAAACATCCTAGTCCTAGACTGATCAGACCTAGCGACAACAGCTATTCCGTTCCCCGTCCCATGACATAACCGTCTCATGACAAAACAGTACACAAGAATCTCTACTAGGCGACCCCTAGAAATAGTTGGCTAGTACTTGAAGCTGGCTCCATTCCAAAGTGGAACTATTAGGTCAGCCATTCCCGACTTGGAGATAAGCCCCCCAGGCCGTGACACAAAAGCTATCAAGCAGTGAACTATATACTCGTTAAAGATAGTAAGGCCTATCAATGTCATGGTCCAAGCTACTCATATAGAATTAGAATGGTCAAGACGCCATATACTCATAATTCTCTATGGGTACTTAGTCAACACGACACATATCATACAATCACACAGTCACGGAACAAACTTCCTATCATGTGACTAATTGCATATATAAAAATCATATTCAAATATCATATCGCCTCATATCTACTAAGGCTAATTCATTAATTAAATACAACCTTACTTGAAGACAAATCCCCGACCCGAGTCCCGCGACGGGTCATCAGTCAAATCGGGGCTGACTAGATCTTATTTTGACCAAACCCGTTGGATCAAACCGGCTAGAAACAGAGTCTTTATCACATAGACATAAAATCAACATATTCATTACATGTTATTTTATTAAAACTTCTAACATGTGAATTATTAAACCTTACGAAAAACCCGCTTGACTTAAAGGATATCAATTTAAACTACGATCTCGTATTATAATGTCTAACATGTGAGAAATAATAATTTTATAAAAACCTTTTTAATTAAATATTTTACTTATTAACATTTCCCACTTGCTAAATATTACAAAACACGATAAAACGGCAATAACTCAAAAACCGTCACAAAACCAAGGAAGGGACCCACGGGCTGATTTTGGGCCGAGAATACATGGGCCTGGACTGGGCCCACGAGCCTGGTTTGGGCTGTTTTGATTAAAAATTCTAAAACCGTTTCTTACTATTTTCCCGCATGCTTAACATATTTAAAACCCGTCAAAACAACAACAAAACAATCAAACATCGACACAAAACCAACGGACCAAATCCGGACCAATCCAGACCGGCCTGGACCGGGCCTGAACCGGCCTGAACCGGCCTGGTTTGGGGCTGGTTTGGGCTGGTTTTTCCAGCCATCTCACACGGTTCAACAACAACAAACACCAAATTAATTCCAACATGTTTTAATTATCAAACCACCATTTTAACAACCATCCATACAAAAATCATGATTTTAAACAACTCATCCAAATATGTCAAGAACCAAAACATGTCATAAAAATTCCATACAACATACAAATAATTACTACTTATCATGTTATTACCAACAATCATAAATAACAATAATATGAACAAAAACAAAAGATGAACCAAAAACAAAAGATTTGTGACATTAATTCGTCGAGTAAATCGGAATTGTTACCTTAGCTAGCAAAATCAAGTAGCACCAAAAAAATAAGAACTAAGAAAATAAGAAACCCGTCTTCTAATCTTCTCCTAAAATATACGAGTCACCAAACTCGTCTTCAAAATCTTCCCCTATAAGAAATGACAAGAAAAATATTTGTTAGAATTAAAACTTGATTTTCCATAATTAAAGTGTTGAAAACGATTTTGTCGGAATTGAAAATAAACCGTACTTGAAGATGGAGAGCGAAGAGGAGATTCTAGAAATATAAGTTAGGACGGATTTGAATAAGAAATGAAGGTTTTATGACGATTTTGCTCAAGAACGACGAAGAACGTCGAAGAACGACGAAGAACGATGAAGAACAATTAAAGAAAGTGTTAATTAGATCTTAATTTGATTTATTGTAAAATGAAAAGTAGTTAGTGAGTAAAGTGGGGTGGGAGTGCCGTGTAATTATAGGGAAAAATGGAGTCGGGTTTTGAAATTGTTGTTACGGAATTGACTCGGGTTTTATCATTATAATAAGGTAATTAATTAGATATTAAGTTAATTAAATCAAATATCTAGATATTATGTTATATTAATGAAAAGAAAGGAAAATATCTAGCCCTATTAGAGGACAAAGGAGCCGTGTGGCTTGGTGATTGTCGGGTCTGTTTTGTAAACGATTTGCGTAATTTTCGTTGACGGGTCGATAAAGTTATAAATATCTAAGATATTATTATTAGTTTAATAAAAAGAATGAAAATATCCCAAAGTGAGTGGAAAAAGATGACATGGGCGTGTGACTCATGCCAAAGTCGGGTTTCGGGTTTGTTTCGGGATTTTAGATGACTCGGGAATAGTTAAATGACGTTCGGGTTAAAACCGTAAAAGTTATGCTTTAATTCCAAATAAATTCAAAATAATTATATTAAATTTTCATAAATCCAAATAAATCTTAATAAAAATAAATTAAAAATATTATTTTTTTAAATAAAATTTCGGTCTTCAAAATTACAAGGCGAGTCGGAAAAGTCAACGAAAGTCAAAGTCGACTTAAAAGTCAGAAATCAAAGATGACTTTACAAGTCAAGAACGTTAAATGACACTTAAAAGTCAGAGAAAAGTCATGAACGAGCTTTAAAAGTCAGAAAATCTTAAAAACAAGAAAAGTCAAAGATGACTTAAAACGGGATTTTCATGAAATCTCGCAGAAATTCCAAATACGAACTCGGAATTTCCAAATACGACTCGAAACAATAAATTCTATTTAAAACTTAACTTTGCTGAAAAGTAATCGTAAAACATTTTTACTAGAAAAATTGGGTACTTTTCGGGTTGTTACACGGATCCCCTTAACAGAAAACGAAAAAACACTGGTACTTCATTCACATTCAACCCGACCCCTCTTCTTGTTCAAGCAGGAGAAGGAGAACCAATCCTTCCCTTCAATCCGTCTGAACCAACAATCTCTGCTTTTCTTCGAACCAAGGGTCGATCTCGCAGTGTCATTCGCCGATCTGCTCTTAACAAAACTCCAAATCTCAACACCCCCCACATTCCTGAAACTATCCCCATCGAAAAAGGACAAGAAAGAGGAAGAGAAACTGAAAAGGGTACGGAACCCGAAAAAATCCCTCTTGTAATGGGTTTGGTTGCACCGGAGGTTGTGAGACAGTCACCGGAAAAGATGAAAGAAAAGGAGGTGGAAAATGTAACTGTCAATCACACGGGAGAGGACGATGAATCCGAGAAAACCATTTCTGAAATAGGGGAAGATGGAGAACCTATGGCTACGGAGGAGGTGGTGGCTCCACCAGTTGCTCAATCCGAAGAACAACCGGTTGAACCACCACCAAAGAAGAGCCGCCTGAGAAAAGGAGAAAGTACTTCTTCTAGTATTCACACAGGAACGGTTTTTCTCTCTCCAAGGGATTCTGTTCCAATGTCCAATCAATGGTCATCTGCTACCGTCTCCGATCAACTTTACAAGCTCAAACTTCCTCTCCTCACAGTCACCGCATGTGAAGATCTCCTGGACCGTTGCAAGATCCATTCCAGCCGCCTCTATGAACCAAAATGGTATAATCTTTTCTTCGCTCTTCAATTTTTCATTAATGTTGTTGAAGCACAACAATGGACAGAATTGCTTATTACACCATCACCTGTCTATATCTCGGAACTCATTCAGTTCTATGCTACCCTCAAAATAGCCGATGATCTCAAAAGCCTTACCGCCACTGTGAATGGTAAATCCTTAATCCTCACTCAATCTCAGTTCGCCAAATTGCTAAACATGCCTAATGAGGGGTTCGACCTTTATCCCGAAAATTCTTGGCCTGTTCTTCCTTATGCCTCACCCGTTGAAATAGCCATTTTTGGCTCACCATGACCGGCCATATTGCCTATAAAAGGGCAATATGGTTGTTCATTTTATTTGTTCAATTCTTGCTTGTTTTTCCTACATCTCTCAAAAACCCTTCTTCTCACTAAAACTCACATAATACTAATATTTACTAAGTATTACTAGTGTAGTAATATATTTTAATATTAGTAGCATAATATCTATCTTATTATCTAGTTAATAATAAGGGTAGATTATTTGGTGTCATCTTGGTGCAACTTGAAGGAGGTGTTCTAGTTTGGAGATTATTCTTGTTCATCCATATTAATAGCTCAAGAACAACAAGAAGGAGTTCTTCTTGTGCCCATATTATTTCCATATCAATGTGAGGAAATTTCTTCTTTTATATAAATGTCTTATATTAGCATGCATGTTATATAGATCATTAAATACTAAATTAATAAGTAATTTAGTAACTAATTAGAGGAGTCTAATTAAGGTTTATGGACTTTCACCGTCATCCTCCTAACTTCCAAATTAGAAAGTCTCCTTCAAGTTGCACCCAAGATTTAACCCAAATAATCTCAATTTATCATTAACAAGATAATAAGAAGAGATTTTTTACTTCACTAATATTGATGATATTACTAGTAATATAAGATGAATATTAGTTTTGCATGTTAGTTTAGAGAGATGTAGAGAGATGTAGAGAGAGTTTTGCAAGTGAATAATGAAGTAAGTTGTGGTAGAAAAATAAGAACAACAATTGTTCTTATTTACCTAGCCAAAACCAGTTACACCACTCAAAAGTGGGTGTTTATTTTGTTTATTTTATTCAAAAGCTAATAGTTAGAGTGTAGGATTAGTGTAATGATTAAAGCATGCTTTTTAGTGTCATCATCACATGGAGATGAGTGAGCATAAAATAGAACACCCATCATGACTACACCTCTAGCACAAAAAACTGTCCACCATTTCTCAAATGGATCCATTTTAATTTTTTGATATTTGTCCCACAAATACTTGTTAATCATATGCTTAATTATCTCATATAATTAAGTGTTAATTTGATCATATAACATTTATATGACACAAATTAATAAATAATATTCACTTAACTTTTAAGTGATATTTCATCATTATATCAATATATAATGGGTCCCACAATGCACAGTTAATTTATTTTACAACCCCTTGTAAGTATAACTAACTAATTACCTCTACCTCAAAATATATACAAAGCCTCAACTAATTTAGTAAATTAACAATTAATCACTAATCAAATCTTATATAATCGTATTAAAATAAGACATGAAATTTATTTACTCAATTATCATATAACTGAGAAATAAACTTAATTGGCTTGAGTTCCCAACTCAATTTTCAATAATTAACTCACATAACTAAATATATATCAAATATATATATAAGGGAATAATAAAAATGTATCATAAACAAATAATTAGTTTTATATTTGGTTCTTATCCTATAGGTGTGACCGAAAGGTACCAGTTGATCACCGTCGCCATACGACAATAACGTCAAACTTTAGTCAGCCAACCGTTATTGATATACGTTAATCAACTGATGTGGAGTATTAAAATACTAATCATCCCAACATATTCCTTTAATTAGATTTATTATGTAGACGCACTATTGTGGAGGACTCTTGTCTCTTTTATTACATCTCCCATTCAACGCATGGTGTATTTCAGGTCGCACTTTTACGGAAAAAGGGACACGAGCAAGTGAAGTATTAGGACTTATACATACGGATGTATGCGGTCCAATGATTATCCAAGCTAGAGGTGGTTATCACTACTTCATTACTTTTACTGACGACTTGAGTAGATATGGATATGTCTACTTGATGAGGCATAAGAGTGATGCTTTTGAAAAATTTAAAGAATTTTAAAATGAAGTAGAAAACCAATTGAATAAAAAGATTAAAGCCCTACGATCCGATCGTGGTGGTGAATACTTGAACAATGAATTTGATTCACACCTACAAGATTGTGGTATAGTATCACAATGGACTCCTCCCGGAACACCTCAATTAAATGGTGTGTCGGAAAGGAGAAATCGAACTTTATTAGATATGGTTCGATCTATGATGAGTCTGACAGAGCTTCCTGATTATTTTTGGGGTTTTGCTATCTTATCTGCAATATTTTCACTAAATCGAAGCCCGACTAAAGCGGCAAACAAGACTCCATATGAGATATGGACAGGGAAGGTCCCTTATTTGTCGTTTATGAGAATTTGGGGATGTGAGGCTTTTGTTAAGAATAAGTCTGACGATAAACTCACACCCAAATCTGACAAATGTCTGTTTGTAGGATATTCAAAGGAATCACGTGCTTATTACTTCTACAATAAACACGAGGACAAAGTGTTTGTGTCTCGTGATGCAGTCTTTTTAGAAAATGATTTTATTTCTAAAAGACAAAGTGGGAGAAAATTTGAACTTGATGAAGTCCAAGAGCCACAAACCGAAAAGGACAACGAGGAAAACGTTCCCTCTTCGTCTGGCACGGTCATTATTCCTTCGGAACCTAGGACGTCAAGCAGAATTAGTCATCAACCTGATAGATACCTTTGTATTATCGAGGAAGGTGATGACTATAATGTGTTACTTTTTGAAAGTAACGAACCTACTACCTACAAAGCAGCCATTTCTAGTCCCGACTCAAAGCTATGGCTAGAAGCCATGCAATCCGAAATGGATTCTATGTACGACAATCAAGTATGGGACTTGGTTGATTTACCTAAGGAGGTAAGACCTCTTCGGTGTAAGTGGATCTATAAGATCAAAAGTGGCATAGATAAACGTAATGATATTTACAAAGCTAGATTGGTGGCAAAAGGTTTCACCCAAGTTCATGGTCTTCACTATGACGAAACCTTTGCCTCAGTCGCCTAGCTTCGATCCATAAGCATTATCTTAGCTGTTGCCGCATTTCATAATTATGAGATTTGGCAAATGGATGTCAAATCCGCCTTCTTGAATGGGATTCTAGAAGAGGAAGTGTACATGACACAACCTGAAGTTTTTGTGGATCCATCAAACCCTAAGAAGGTATGAAAACTTAAGAGATCCATCTATGGTCTTAAACAAGCATCCAGGAGTTGGAATCATCGTTTCGATCATGTAATTAAACAAAATGGTTTCACTCGAAGCGTCGAGGAACCGTGTTTATACATGAAGTTTAGTGGGAGTAAAGTAACTTTTCTAGTCTTGTCTGTAGATGACATACTACTCATTGGGAATGATATTCCAATGCTCACTTCTGTAAAGGAGTGGCTAGGAATACATTTCCAAATGAAAGACTTAGGAGAGGCCCAGCGCATCTTAGGTATTCGGATCTATAGGGATAGATCTAAAAGGATACTAGCATTAAGTCAAGAAACTTATATTGATAAAATTCTTGATCGGTTCAACATGAAAGACTCTAAGAGAGGCTTTCTTCCTATGGGAAGTGGGATCACTTTGAGCAAGTCAGAGTGCCCTACGAAACCCGAGGAGATTGAACGCATGAAATTGATCCCTTATGCATCTGCTGTTGGATCAATCATGTATGCTATGATGTGCACTCGTCCCGATGTTGCATATGCTTTGAGCATGACAAGTCGTTACGAAGAAAATCCAGGTGAGAGTCACTGGATAGCCATAAAGAACATCCTTAAGTACTTGAGAAGGACCAAGGATTCGTTCTTAGTGTTTGGAGGCGAGACTGAGTTACGTGTGAAGGGTTACACAGATGCCAGTTTCCAAACAGATAGGGATGATATGAAATCCCAATCCGGCTACGTTTATATGATGAATGGAGGAGCTGTTTGCTGGAAGAGTTTCAAGTAAAGCGTTACAGCGGATTCTACAACAGAAGCAGAGTACCTTGCAGCGTCTGAAGCTGCAAATGAAGCTGTATTGATTCGGCAATTTTTGGAATAACTAACAGTAGTCCCTACTGCCAAAGATCCTATCACGATTTATTGTGATAACAGTGGGGTTATTTTTCAAGCAAAAGAGCCCAAGTCTAGTAACAAGTCTAAACATGTACTTAGGAAATATCATGTAATTAGAGATTACGTGGACAGAAAGGAAATTGACATTTGTAAGGTTGGGACAGATGACAACATTGCTGATCCTTTAACCAAGCCTTTGTCAAAGGCTAAGCATGATGGTCATGTCGTCACAATGGGATTGAGACGTGTACCAGAATTCCTTTAGATTATGTAATATGTAATAATTGAATGTTGTATTAATTATATCATATATGATAATTGCATTCATTGTTCGAGTTTCATTCTAAACTCTTTTATTTAGTTTGACTAAATTTAATACTTTGTTTATCCGAATAGATTGTAAGACAATGTTGGACCCTATTCAAGTGAATAGGACAAACTTAGTATTTTGTCCCTAGTCACTCAATGAGGTGACGTCTCGAAGTGACTAGATTGTAAGTCGATCGATGGTTGGTTCAACACCATGGGGTCATGGAGATGACTGGTCGTTTACATAGACAGACTGTATGACACTCTGTCGGACAATGACATTGTAGAGACCCTTAAATCAATTATTTGATGTCTGGTCGTGGCAGGGTCTTCTATCTTATTCCTATGAGTCGATTCTTTTGACTGGCGACCGTCTATCTGAGTCGGTGCAGTTTCCGATTGGTTTTGGTTGATGTTCTAGGTCGTGCCGTAAAAGGAGGCCAATGGACTTCTTCTGGATCATGGTGGTCAGACAGTTACTCTCCCTATCGAGAAAACCACTCTAGATATAATCAATCGCAAGTGCGACCTGAAAGACACCTTGCGTTGAGTGGGAGATGTGATAAAGAGACAAGAAAATTGGTGACGCACACTTGTGTCAGACAAGTGGGAGATTGTTGGAGTAGGTGTGCTCCACAATAGTGCGCCACACAATAAATCTTATTAAGGAATATAATTGGGATATTTATTGACTATATATATGATTAGTCAGTTGATTAACGTAAATCAATAATGGTTGGGTGACTAGAGTTTGACGTTGTTGTCGTATGACGGCGGTGATCAACTGATCCCTCTCGGTCACACCTAAAGGATGAAATCCAAATAGTAACTAATTATTTGTATATGATACAGTTAATTAGTCCATTACATATATTCGATATGTACGAGAGTTAATTGTTAGAAATTGAGTTAAGAACTCAAATTCGATTAAGTTTATTTTTCAATTATGCGATAATTGACTAATAAATTTATATCTTATTTTAATACGATTAAATAAGATTTAACTTAGTAATTAATCGTTAAATTACTAAATTAGTTGAGGTTTTGAGATAGAGGTAATTAGTTAATTATATTTACAAGGAGTTGTAAAATAAATTAACTAAGCATTGTGGGACCCATTATATATTGATATAATGGTAAAATATTACTTAAAATGTTAAGTACATATTATTTATTTATTTGTGTCATATAATTGTTATATGATCAAATTAACACTTAATTATACAAGATAATTAAGCATATGATTAATAAGTATTTGTGGGACAAATATCAAAAATCAAAATGGATCAAATTAGACCTCACATGGCCGGTTAGAGTAGTGTTGGTAAGGTGATGATGGTTGCTTTTGTTCATGCTCACAAGTCACATGTGATTATGACATGAATAGTAACCTAAAATCATTTCATTCAACACTACACTCTACCACTTTGCATGTGATTAAAATAAGCAAAATAAGAGCCCTTTTTGGCTCACCATGACCGGCCATATTGCCTATAAAAGGGCAATATGGTTGTTCATTTCATTTGTTTAATTCTTGCTTGTTTTTCCTACATCTCTTAAAAACTCTTCTTCTCACTAAAACTCTCATAATACTAATATTTACTAAGTATTACTAGTGTAGTAATATATTCTAATATTAGTAGCATAATATCTATCTTATTATCTAGTTAATAATAAGGGTAGATTATTTGGTGTCATCTTGGTGCAACTTGAAGGAGGTCTTCTATAGTTTGGAGATTTCTTGTGTTCATCCACATTTATAGCTCAAGAACAACAAGAATGAGTTCTTGTTGTGCCCATATAATTTCCATATCAATGTGAGGAAATTTCTTCTTTTATATAAATGTCTTTATATTTGCATGCATGTTACATAGATCATTATAAACTAAATTAAAAAGTAATTTAGTAACTAATTAGAGGATTCTAATTAAGGTTTATGGACTTTCATGTGGTATCAGAGCTAGCTTGTAGCATGCATGTTCATTTTGGACATTTTTTTTTATTAAAGTTATAAGATAACTAATAAATCAAACAATTTAAGTTAAAATACGATTCTGACGATAAATTTTGGTGCATGTATACCTACTGACCTCAAAATGTTTGTGGTCAAGTTTCGTGATGTTAGGGATTAATTTGCTATTTATTTTGAATTTTGGCTTTTGAACCGAGTTAACATGCATTTTATGAGTTAAAAGTTAACTAAAAATAGTTGCATGTTGATTCTGGCCATGAAATATTAATATAATCTCACATGCATGTCTTACATATTTTCTGTAAAAGTTCGTCACATTTAATTAAGTATTGCATGTTTATTGGTTTTTATACGATAAAAGTCGATAATATGAGATTATAATGTTCATAAAATTGAAACGTCCATTTATGGTCTATAAATTTTTTTTTTACATTTTATATTCTGATGTTGATCATCTTGGTGAAATTTCATAGTTTGTTTCACTGTTTTACTATATTTAATGATTTTTATTTGATAAAACCATTAAATACAAAGCTATTTGTTCATAAAATTAATTTAAATTTTTTGAGAAATTGTTTTTTATTTTTATAGTTCCTGGAAATGTTCCAGAATGTACAAAAGTTTTGGTTTCAACTTTTTATGATGTTTATATTTTATTTTGGTTTTATTTCATAATTGTTATGATTAAATCGTAATATTTAGCAAATAAAATCAAATCGATCTAATTAATGACCAACAAAATTAGTAGGGACTAATTTTGAGTTCTAAAACATTTTAGTTAATTAGTTTGAATTTAAATGAGATTTAAATATTGAGATTGATTTTTAATGGTTAAAAATCAATAAATCCCGTAAAATCGAGATACAATGAGCATGAATGTGTTTAGGACGATTTTGGCATGATTTTTGCAGCAATTTATTTTATTTATGGTTGAATGAATGAATGTCATTTATGTAATAATTTATGCAAATTTTGTACCTAGTATGGCGTAGTTATTTTTAATCGTTATTACCCGTAATGTAAGGGAATAACGGTTTGGTTGTAATTTTATTGCGATCTCGTATCGCCGGTTTGTATAATTTAATAATTTCATTTTATAGAATAAATGTATAATAGGAATTTGTATATTTGTATATTTGTAATTATTTTTATGAAGAACGGTGACTCCCTCAAGACGATGCCATTTTGGAAGGTGTTCCAAGTGAAGAGGCAAGGGCCAAGGAGTTGGTTTTCGAATTTGTAATTTTCTAGTTAATTTGATTAGCTAGGTGGCCATACTAGGATTTTATCGTTGCTTGCTTTATTTCCGCTCATGCCAAAATCGTCACACATGCATTTTATTTTCCGTTATTGTCAATTCAACGTTATTCACAATTCACCGACTTAGTTCACTTATAGGGAATTAATAACTAAATTGACAAGATCTCTCACATATGTAAAAATTGAGATTAGCCTTACCAATTAGTAACACCTATGAATCCCGTGTTCATTAGGGCTACCACGCTCGTGGGTCCCTTTTTACCTCGGGTAAGTAGGGTGATACGATCACTAACTAAAATTGGATTGGACTCAACGAGATAAGCGTTATCTTGGGACTAGGAGATGGATTTAGTTGAAATCCGTCAACCAAGAGTTCTAAGAGTAGAATTAGTCAAGTAATGACTTACCATTTCTAGATAAAGGTAGCATGCGATGAATATTTTTATTTAAAGATGGGTCTTAGAATCATTTATATAATTTAGTGAGAGGTCATTATATAAATGCTAAACTTGTTAAAATGTTTTTCAAGTAAATTAACAATGAATGTTTATATATTTCTTTTTTTTGTAGTAACCATATTCGCACAAATGTCAACTTCATCAAACAACGCAACCTTGGGTAAGGACTCATGGTTGAGATCCGTCATGGACAAGTGTGTCCTGAAAGATGACGGAAGTAACTTCGTTGAATGGGAGTCAACGATCAAGAGCGCCGCGTTATCCGATAACGTGCTTCGCTACTTGGTCGAAGAGCCCCCCCACCGAACCCGCGCCTAGATCGTCCGCGGTGGTTCGGGCCGAATATGACCTTTAGTTGAAGGTTGCAAATGACGTCAAGAATGTCTTGATTTGGTCAATCTCACCCAAACTCAAACTCCAATTGATATCACTCGATGCATATGCGATATTCACGAGGATCACGTCAATGTTTTCGCAAGCCCCTCAAATTCTCCAATATGAGGCGGCTACGAAATTCTTTGACACTAAGCTTCAAAGGGGCCAAGAAGTTGGCCCACACGTGCTCAAAATGGTTGAGCACGCGGACACCTTAGAGCGTCTAGGGTGCAAAATTCCGAAGCAATTGGTGGTGGGTAAGATCCTTCGTTCACTCACACCTAAGTTCACCTAATTTAGGGTGAACTATAACATGAATGGCATGGACAAGAGTTTCCATGAACTCCATGCACTCCTCACCCACGTGGAGAGGGACATGGAGGCTAGTGGGAGTGAACCCAAGGACGTTCTTTCCATGAAAATGAAGAACATGAACCTTGGGGTGAGAAAGGACAAGGGAAAGGGTAAGACTCTTTTCAAAGAGGTCGGCAAGGGAAAGGGCAAGATCTTTTATAAGTCCAAGCCCAAGGTCAACAAACACGCAGAGGCGGATTGCTATTACTGTAATGGCAAAGGGCATAGGAAACACAATTGCCCCAAATACTTGAAAGACAAGAAGGACGGTTGTGTGACAACGTCAGGTAAAATTCTTTCATCACTCTATATGATAGATATTAACTTTGCTAGTACATCTTATTGGGTATTTGATCTTGGTTGTGGTTCTCACCTTTGTAATCATGTACAGGGGCTGAAGGATGTGCAAGCACTAGCCAAGGGTGATGTGGACCTGCGCATGGGAAATGAAGCTAAGGTAGCCGCAGTTTCCGTGGGCACCTACGTTCTTCTTTTGCCTAATGGTTTAGAGTTGTATTTAAATAATTGCTATTATGTACCAACTCTTACCAAGAACATTATCTCCATTTCCGTGTTAGACATCGAAGGATTTTCATTTTGTATTAAGTACAATCGTTGTACTTTTTCTTTAAATGAAATGGTTTATGGCGAGGCCATTTCTATTGGAGGTATTAATGTTCTAGATATTGCAAAAGAGGTCTATCATGTAGAAAACAAGAAGCTCAAAACAGGTGAACCTAATCAATCATACCTTTGGCATTGTCGTTTAGGGCACATAAACGAACGACGCATAAAGAGACTTGTTTCATCTAAAGTACTCAAACCATTCGATTACGAATCGTATGGTGTATGTGAATCTTGTCTTCTAGGCAAGATGAGTCGTGCTCCTTTTACGGGAAAAGGGACACGAGCAAGTGAAGTATTAGGACTTATACATACGGATGTATGCGGTCCAATGACTATCCAAGCTAGAGGTGGTTATCACTACTTCATTACTTTTACCGACGACTTGAGTAGATATGGATATGTCTACTTGATGAGGCATAAAAGTGATGCTTTTGAAAAATTCAAAGAATTTCAAAATGAAGTAGAAAACCAATTGAATAAAAAGATTAAAGCCCTACGATCCGATCGTGGTGGTGAATACTTGAACAATGAATTTGATCACATCTAAAAGATTGTGGTATAGTATCACAATGGACTCCTCCCGGAACACTTCAATTAAATGGTGTGTCCGAAAGGAGAAATCGAACTTTATTAGATATGGTTTGATCTATGATGAGTCTGACAGAGCTTCCTGATTATTTTTGGGGTTTTGCTATCTTATCTGCAATATTTTCACTAAATCAAAGCCCGTCTAAAGCGGCAAACAAGACTCCATATGAGATATGGACAGGGAAGGTCCCTTATTTGTCGTTTATGAGAATTTGGGGATGTGAGGCTTTTGTTAAGAATAGGTCTGACGATAAACTCACACCCAAATCTGACAAATGTCTGTTTGTAGGATATCCAAAGGAATCACATGCTTATTACTTCTACAATAAACACGAGGACAAAGTGTTTGTGTCTCGTGATGCAGTCTTTTTAGAAAATGATTTTATTTCTAAAAGACAGAGTGGGAGAAAATTTGAACTTGATGAAGTCCAAGAGCCACAAACTGATCGTGCTTGTCGCGAGCCCGATACAAAAATAATTACCCACACTTAGGCTAACAACATAAAGGAATGTAATTAGGGAAGTAGGGTGTCGATCCTCAGGGAGTACGTGTTAACTATGAATTGCTATGGAGTGATTTTCATTTAAGTCCGATTCATTTGAGGTGGTTGTCTAAACTATTAACATGGAATAAAATGACAAGTATGTAAATGACGATAATAAAATGACAAGTATGTAAATGACGATATTTAAATGACAAGTATGTAAATTGCAATAAAATAAATCTAATCTAATTGACGATAATTAAAATGACAAGTATTGAAAAGCTACCTAACTAAACTAATAAAATGACAATAAAGTAAACTAACTAAACAACAATAAAATAAACTATCTAAAACAGTAAAATAAACTATCTAATCAAATTGATATAGTGAAAGAGAAATTCATGTAAAACGATTTAAAAGCTTTATTGATACCAACTTTAGAATTACTACGATTGTCTAAGCCTTGTAGCGGTATATTCCTCTCGGATTCGTACCGACTTTTTAATGGGTCCTAACGTCCTCTCAGCATGGCTAGGTCACTAAACCCCTATTGGTAGTCCTAATTCCCATCCCAACTCTCGTTACAAAGACGGAAATTGACTAATACAAACAATTGTTCATGGCCACTAAACAAAGTTATAGAATTTGACACAACCAAAGGAAGAAACAAACTAGGTGGTTCTATTGGTATCGACTCTTCTTTTTAATCCATTTTATCTAGTAAATCATTTCGATATTACAATTCTATTTATTGTATTTACACAATGATAATCTTACACTGTTATATCTAATTTATGTGATTAAGTAAATTAAGAGGAAAAAGATGAACAGAATTAAACTATGAAATATAATTACTACAATGATTATGGTGATTATATTAGTAATGATTCTAATGATAAACTTTATGATTATATGATTAGACAAAATACAATATGGCATTTTAAACGATATTTTAGTTTCAACTAGATTACTTTTAGATGAGTTTCCTAACAACAATAATATGAAAACAATACTAATTAGATTAAAGTTCATGATGAAAATTGCATAAGTAAAGGATAGAGAATTACCGAGATTGGAATGTAAATTATGTAAGAACGAAAATAAAGAACAAATATCCAACCCAATGTAATGACAAATACTTATTGAAACACTAGAGAAGTACTAGGAAATTGCTCTAAAAAATAGTCTAGAATTGCATAAACTATGAACTAAAACTTGTATAAAAGAAAGATGTAATGCTAGGTTGTGAGTTGTAAATTGTATTCTAAGTTGTGTGTTGATTCATGTTTATTTGTGTGCTAATCCTTGGCTTTTATAGGGCTGCATGGCTGCACATCCGCGTCCAAATTCATACCCTAGACAAAGCCTTTAATCACTTCATTTAAGCTTGGTAGAAGAAGAGCCAAGAGACGTTCACCCGCAAACATACCCGATCGGGTATGTGGTAATCCGATCGGGTATGTAACCCAGATGGATTTTTTCCGTCTCTTCCAATTTCGTCTTTGGGCACGGAATCCTATGCCTTGGTCTTGGTCAATGTAATACGTAATTGGGCTTGGGCTAGTCCTCCTTTGACTTGGGTTGATGTTTTCTTTGAGAAACAAAGTCAAAGTCCAAGATAAGTCCATTCGAGGAAGGATGTAGCGGAATCGTAGTCAAATCGTGAAATGGCTATCATCGGTTCCTTGAAAACTCGTATTCTAGTGCCTTTGCTCCATAAAGTAAGAAAATATAGCAAAACCGCTTCATTTCCTATAAAACGAGACAAAGTACGCAAAACAACTAGAATAGCAATATTAGCTCGTTAATCACTTAACAAAGTGCATAAATCATGTAGAAACCGAGCTAAAACGGGGGATAAATTAGTACAAAATATCACTTATCAAACTCCCCCAAGCTAAACCCTTGCTTGTCCTTAAGCAAACATAACAATCATAACCAGGACAAGGGTAGCAAGCAATGATCAATCTATCATACAAATCTCAAAAATAAGCTCTTAACAAGTACATGTATCATAAACCCGTAACAGCAAGGGCGAAGGAAAATGCGAATCATGGTTGAGATTTACATAACGGCGTAGCATAGATAATATTCTTTGGACTTTTTCAGCTTTTGCATGATCTTTTGACAATGGACTCTCACGGTACACTCTTCACTCAAATTTTTGTAAAATAGGAAATATTGGTTCAAATTTGAAGTGACACTCTCCTATCTACGACTTATAAGAATGTGCCCGCAGTCTAGTATGGTAGACAATCCAAAATCACTAAGTAAGACTAATCATGATCAAAATGTAATGTAAGAAGCCAAGAGAAATAAAGAAGAGGCTTAGAAATTTGGGTAAGAAAGTGGACAAACGATTTTTGGTTATGTGGAGCTTAAGTCGAGCTAGTAATAACCAAATGTGTAGTGGATACTCAATCCAAATCATACCAATTCCCATCAACAATAGTCAAAGCCAAAAGCAGCATATTGACTTTTTAAACATGAAAAATCAAGTTACGAATTCCCATAATTTTTCTTTCTTTTCTTTTCATGAAAGCTTTTTTTCTCTTCTTTTTCTTTCTTCTGTTCTCTTTTCTTTTGAGCTTTCAATTTTTCTTTCCTTTTCTTTTTCCTTGAGAAATACGGGAATCAGCAATCCCGAGACAACAAGTTCACACCAAATGGTGGCATTATCAGAACATCTCAAAAGCACAGAACACCCCTACACATATAGTCGGTTACTAGCTCAACAAGGGTAGGCAATAATATAATGTAGCTAGGAAGAAGGGTGTTTTTGCGAAATGTGAACAAGAGTAACTGGCTTCAAAATGTAGATCATGATAGTAATACTTATAGAAAATGGAATAAAAACCATACTTATGCGTTTTGATGTGACACAGACTATAAGGAGAAACTACTCACTCCTAAACTGGGATCGGGTTCAGATGTACCGACCACTGGAGGCTCTAGCTTACAATATGAGTAGCTTGCCAAAGTCAAGATCAAGCTTAATTAAGTCCAAATGCAACTTTCTACCTACAGTGTACAAGACATCCCCATGAATGCACAATTCCTCATAACATATTGAAACATCAGCTTATAAAAACTATAAATTGAGAAATGTAAGATGGAAATGATCTTTTCTTTTTTTGACTTTTTTTTTTCCGAAAAGATAAACTAATGAAATTAGAAAATAAGCTAAAACTAATCTAAATGCAATCCTAAATGCAGTAAGTCCTAAATGCAAATCCTCCCCCAAGCTAAAACTTCACATTGTCCTTAATGTGCATGCAATTATAACAGAAGCAAACCGAGAAACGGTGGGTAGCACATAGAATAGAGAAACAAGATGAAATTCTAATGAGAAAAGGGGCTAAAAAGAGAACTAAAAATGTTAAAAATAAAGGATAGAAAAAGCTTAAAAAATGACTAGCCTCCCCCAAGCTAGTATAAACAAGGGGAACTCATCATCTTATCACAAAGGCCACCAACTACGCCCTCTCCTCTCTGAAGGAGGCGGCTCGGATGAGGATCCAGAAGCATCTGTATAGTAGGTATCATCTGCAGAATAATAGCTACCACTAGAAGCAATGATACCGGTTGGGTTGCCGGCTCCTAAGGACTGGTACTCTTCTACTTGGTGATCACTAAAATCACCTCTATACCCTCCAAAACTCTCAACGCCATAGTAAGTTCCACAATAATCAGGTCCGGTCTGCTGCACACTTGCATCATAAGTAGTACCATACCCCCCTTCGGGCCAAGTATAAAAAGACGGGTGGGGGCCCTCAGGTGTAATCACACCTTGCCTGGCAAAGTGGTCATAAATGGGGTGCAAAGCAAGCTTCTGGTCGGACTGAATTCTATTAATGGACAAGGTCAAGGCTTCAAACATGGCAGTCACGTCGCCCATAGCATGGGTCGACTGAGAGGATGATCCTACCTCAGGGCGGTGGGATCTAATCTGAACAGGGGGGTCATTGGGGGTAATATCCCCAACAGGAAGAAAGTAAGAGGGACGGGGTAAGATAGCCTCACCCTCCTGAAGTTGAGGATGCTGCCTAAGTAATGGAATCTGGTTTACCTCAGCGATCAACTTGACCGAGTCACGACCAGCTATCTTCCAAATCATATGGGGGTGAGAGACACGAAACCAGTTAAGCTGAACAAAATAATCATAATCCAATCCATTTCCCATCTCGGTGAGAGGTGTAGTCAATGCCTGGAGGTCAGTGGTGGCTTGGTTAAAACCACAAACTCGCATAGCAAGGTGAGTGATAAGACCTCCATAAACAATGGCAGTGTTCTTAGGATTAGTATCTTTAGTTAACTGAACAGCAAAATAGTACGGAATACTAATCGACCATGGTTCTTCACCATTCACATTCAAGAATCCTCCTAAGATTTGTAACTCTACCCTTCTCACCAAATGAGGCTCAGCTCGGCCCAAAAAGATCCATCCCATGAATCTTTACCAGATTCTAATGGCGGGATGATGGATATGTTGGTGTGGGACATGGTCCCAATGAGAGATAGGGTAAGTAGAAATTGCGCTCCAAACCTGGCTAACATCAAAGCTTTCGGGAGGTGAGGTAACAGTATCCTCAAAGGTGAGACCGAATTGGCTGGAAAAGGTCCCTAAGTCCATACTATAGTCATCATTGAATAATCGAAACCAGAAAGCTTCATATGTCTTAAAGAAGAAACATCAAGGAGTTTTGTAGCTCTCATACCTTTGCTCTTAAGAATGCACCATTTTTGCCATTGCTTGTTTGAACTAAATTCTACATCCGGAAAGTCAGGATCATGCATAGCATCTCCTTGATTTTCGGTTTGATCATTTGCTTCAAGAATTTCTATGTCTTCTTCTTGGGCTCTACTACTTTCTCCTTGATTGGAGGTTCTTGCCCTCTTTGATCTCCTTATTGTAAGTGCCATTTTGCTAAAAGAAACTAGTATTAGAATCACTTCATTATAAACACAATTTGATAGCATAAGTGTTATAATACTAGGCTTTAAGCACAAATTCAAGCATAGCTACCTAAGTGAAACATTATCATGCTATCTTTGAGCACAAATGGCTGTTCTTAAGCATAACAATATGTCACTAAGATGAGCAACATACACTTGAATCATGAGTTTGGCCACTACTCAAAGGTACTAATGCTAAATTAACACCATAAGATCATAAGTTCATAGTATAAAGCATGAATTCAAGCATCATACTACCACTTAAGCGTAAGTTCTTAGCATATAGTAAAGATGAGTATCCTAATTGGCAAATGAGCATTCAAATCATAGTAAGCATACTAATTAATCACTATCATTCACTCTATAGCATGTAAGAAGCATTAGAAATCCAATTTAAACAAGTTTTTCAATCAAAATCAAGAACCCCCAAATTTGGGTTAGGGTTTGTTCATGTTGGATTTCTGAAAAATAGAGAGATTGAAGTAACTAAAGTAGAATTAACTTACTTGATAATGCTTAGATGTTGCCTTGGATGAACTATTGTGACAAATTTTGTAAGAAAAGACTAAGAAATGAAGATTTTTGAGAGAATTTGAGCTTTGAAATTGAAGAACACGGGTATATGGCAGCAAGCAAAGGGTAGCAAGTTGGCTTTATAGAATAAATTAGAACAAAACTCGAATCAGACAACTTACCCGATCGGGTATACAACAATCCGATCGGGGAAGTCTGCTGGTCCGGATCTTGTTTCTTTTTTCTTTACTACTTGCTCTTACCTTTTGGCTATGTCCTTGAACATACTTACTAACCTCAATAATCTTGGCAACATGGGCCAAGGATAGCTCCTTCTTGTCTCAATAAGTCCTCCAATTTTAAGTACGAAAAACTATCGACTACGCATGCATTTCTAAAAATGAAAATAACGAGTAAAACGAAAATTGTTCCTAACTATTACAACTCAAAATCAAAAAAGATAGTCCAAATAAAGTATTCCAAATCATTGTCTAATAAGTGGAATAAAAAATGCATAAAAGAGAAAATAAAGAGAAAGACGGGTTGCCTCCCGACAAGCGCATTTTTAAGTCATGCTAGACCTTGAATTGTTATCCCTCCTTAAGCCTTATGAAGGGATATGAGCTCCTTGTAGCTTGATTCGTCCTTGAATTTTTCTCATTTACCCTTGCCAACATCTGTGACACCCTCGAATTTGCGGAAAGATAAACAAAAAATTTAAATAAATAAAAGACGAGAATACGTTTTTAATAGGTTCACTTTAGTGAAAATCGGTAAATTTTAAAACCGGAACCTACCATTAAATATATTCATCATAACAAAGGTGTCTTAAAGAAAAAGGTTCATAACAAAAAGGAAATAATATTATACATAAGAAGTATCTAAAACGGGAGACATATCTCCCTAATAAATACGGAAATAAAAGAGTGTATTAAATAATACAATCCTAAGAACCGAATATAGGTCCAAGGTAATACTTCACTCGCTAGCTCGTCAATGTACCCAAGCATGCATCACAAACCTGTCGACCGCATTAAATGTAAACCCGGAAGCCACAGTCAGTGGGGAGTAACTCCGAGTTCTCCCAGCCACGAAATGTCGAGTTTAATAAAACATGAATAACATAAAAGAGATGTATATGGAAAATATAAAGCCTTAACATATACGATATGCTTTTCATGTTATGAAATAAATAACTAACATATAACCTAGCATATGAAGGCTAAGCTACTCATGCAAGCTATCATGTGAATCAGTTAACAACCGGTAATCCAAACTCTATCAACCGTAGCCGGCTTGCATCTCACCTTCTACGATTCATAGAATCATCAAACATGAACGACCAATACGTCTAGAAACAGGCATAAGTTCTTAGCACAGTCAATAGTCGACTTCTGTAACTCGAGGCTATACCACAAGGTAGGATAAACATCCTAGTCCTAGACTGATCAGACCTAGCGACAACAGCTAACCCATTCCCTGTCTCATGACCAAAAGTACATGAGAATCTCTACTAGGAGACCCCCTAAGCAGAGTTGGCTAGTACTTAAGCTGGCTCCATTCCCAAAGTGGAAGCAATTAGGCAGCCATGCCCCGGCTTGGTATCAAAATCCCAGGCCAGTGACACAAAAGCTATCAAGCGGTGAACTATATACTCGTTAAAGATATTAAGGTCTATCAATGTCATGGTCTAAGGTACTCATTTAGAATTAGAATGGTCAACACGCCATAAAATCATAATTCTCTATGAGTACTTAGTCAACACGACATATATCATACAATTAAACAGTCACGGGAAAAACTTCCTATCATTTGACTAATTGCATATAAATCACATTCAAATATCATATCGCCTCATATCTACTAAGGCTCATTCATTCATTCATTAAATAAAACTTACCTGAAGACAAATCCCCGACCCGAGTCCCGCGACGGGTCATCAGTCAAAACGGGGCTGACTAGATCATAGTTTGACCAAACCCGTTTGGTCAAACCGGCTAGAAACAGAGTCTTAGCCATTTAGGCTTGAACATAAGAACATCATATTCATTTCATGCTATTTTATTCTAATTTCTAACATGTGAATTATTAATTCTTACGAAACCCGCTTGACTTAAGGGATATCAAATTAAACTACAATCTCATGCTATAATTTCTAACATGTGAGAAATAATAATATTATGAAAACCGTTTAATTAAATAATTTACTTATTAAAATTTCCCACTTGCTAAATATTACAAAACATGATATAATAATAACAATAAACTCAAAAACCGTCACAAGCCCAAAGGAGGGCTCACGGGTCAGCCGGGCCTGGACCGGGCCGAGACTGAACCGGGCCTGGACCGGGCCCACGGGCCTGGTTTGGGCCTGTTTTGGTCAACCATTTCTAAAATCGTTTCTTAATATTTCCCGCATGCTTAACATATTTAAAACCCGTCAAAACAACAACAAAACAATCAAGTATCGACACAAGCCCAAAGGGCCAATTAACGGGCCAACCAAGACCGGGCAGCCGGGCCTGGACCGGGCCTGAACCGGGCCTGCCGGGCCTGTTTCTCGGCCACCAGTCACGGCCACCACCAACAACAACCCCAAATTTATTTCTAACATGTTTTAATTAACAACCATCCATTTTAACAACCAATTCAACCATCATTCATACTAAAATTATGATTATGAACAAATCATCCAACATGTCAAAAACACTAAATATGTTAAAAACTCATAAAACTTAATAATAATAACAACCTAGCATGTTTCTACTACTAAAACCGTAAATAACAAAATAAAATGTGACATTAATTCGTCGAGTAACTCGGTAATCGTTACCTTAGCTAGCACAAAACCAAATAGCACCAAAATAAGACCTAAAAACCCGTCTACTAACCTTCTTCTAAAATATACGAGTCACCAAACTCGTCTTCATAATCTTCTCCTATAAGAAATGACAAAAATAACATTATTAGTATTAAAACTTGATTTCAACAATTAAAGTGTTGAAAACGATTTTGTCGGAATTGAAAATGAAACGTACACGGAGATGAAGAGCGGAGAGGAGACTCTAGAAATATAATTTAGAACGGATTTGGCCAAGTAACGAAGGTTTTGTGACGATTTTGCTCAAGAACGATCAAGAACACGAAGAACAATTGTGATTATATTAAAGAAGGCATTAAGTAGATATTAAGTTGATTTAATGTAAAATAAAAAGATAATTAGTGAGTAAGAGGGGAGGTTGGACCGTGTAATATAGGGGATTAACGGGAGTCGGGTTTTGAACTTGTTGTTACGGGATTGACTTGGGTTTTATAAATATCTTAGATATTATGGTAAATATCTAGATATTATTAGATATTATGTTAGTTTAATCAAAAGAAATGAAAATATCTAATCCTAAGGGACAAGAGGGAGAGGCGTGTGGAGGAGGAAGAAGTCGGGTCCGGGTTTAAGCGATTTGTTGCGGAATTTAAGTTGACAGATCGATAAAGTTACAAATATCTTAGATATTTGTATTAGTTTAATCAAAGTAATCAAAAGCCCTAAAATGAGGGAAAAAGGTGCCTTGGGGCGTGTGGCACATGTAGGAGTCGGGTTTTGGGTTTGTTTCGGGACTTAAGTTGACTCGGGAATAGTTAAATGAAGTTCGGGTTTAAACCGTATAACCTACTCTTTAATTCCAAATAAATTCAAAATAATTATATTAAATTATCATAAATTCAAATAAATCGTAATAAATTAAAATAAATTAAATTTATTACTTTTCAAATATAATTTCGGTCTTTCAAATTACGGGGTGTTACAATCACCCCTCCTTTTAAAAAGTTTCGTCCTCGAAACTTAGAAGGAGGAATGTGACATATATGTAGGTCTATTTCAAACCTTTTAAAATATATTTGTAATAAAAATACAGGGTCTTATCAATGGGGCGGAAGGTTCTCGTCTGCAGTTAAGAACATCGACGTCCCAAGTCAAAGACTTAAAAGATACATTTTCGCATCAACAAATGAGAAAACTAGTTATCGAACGTCTCCAATAACGAGTCTCAACACTCCTTGACGGTAAAACTACTTGAAATCATCAAACATTTCCAAAAGCTTTTAGTTCAAAAATTCTATAGTAAAGGTAATAACTCTACTATCTATGCCTAAAATTTCTAACTAAAGCTTCTAATAATCTATCTATAAGAGATGATATTCGATAGAAGGAACGGAATATTCGAAAGAATAAATCGAATAGAAAGAGGGAAGAAAGAAGGAGATTTACCTCAAGCAAAGAGCTCGGGATATTTAGCTAACATTTTAGCTTCGGGTTCCCAAGTTTCTGCTTCAACGTTTCCACAACGCCAAAGGATACGAACTAAGGGTACCACTTTGTTTCTGAGTTGCTTGCTAGCCCTTTCAAGTATACGAATCGGCCTTTCTTCCAAAGCCAAATTAGGTTCCAAGTCCAACACTTCTTCTTGAATAATATGACTCGGATCACTAATATACTTCTTCAATTGAGAAACATGGAACACATCATGAACTTTACTCAAGTTCGGAGGTAATTCCAAACGATAAGCAACGGGACCAACTCTCTTAAGCACACGAAACGGTCCAATATATTTAGGACTCAACTTTCCCTTCACTCCAAACCGTTTCACTCCTTTCATCGGTGACACTTTAAGGAATACTCGGTCATCAACATCAAATTCAAGTGGTCGACGACGGACATCGGCATAGGATTTTTGTCTATCTTGAGCGGCTTTCATTCGCTCACGAATGACTTGAACTTGATCAATCGTTTCAGTCACTATGTCGGGACTCAACACATGATCATCCTGGACTTGATCCCAACAAACCGGACTACGGCACTTCCTACCGTATAAAGCCTCGTACGGTGCCATCTTGATAGAAGCATGGTAACTGTTGTTATAAGAAAATTCAACCAGAGGCAAACACTTCTCCCAAGAAGCGTGAAAGTCTAAGGCACAAGCCCGGAGAAGATCTTCCAAAGTTTGGATCGTCCTCTCGGTTTGACCATCAGTAGCGGCATGAAATGCTGTGCTCATCAACAATTTACTACCCATGGCTTCTTGTAAAGCCGTCCAGAATCGGGAACAGAATCTCGGATCACGATCTGAAACTATATCTTTAGGCACTCCATGGTAACGCACTATCTCATCCACATAGACACGGGCTAAGACATCTATCTTCCAAGTTTCTTTGATAGGCACGAATCTGGCACACTTGGTTAGACGGTCTACAATAACCCAGATGGCATCCTTTCCACTAGAAGTTCTAGGTAAAGCCATCACGAAGTCCATAGAAATAGACTCCCATTTCCAAAGAGGAATTTCCAAAGGTTGTAGCAAACCTCCGGGTCTTTGATGTTCGATCTTCACCTTCTGACAAGTAAGACATTTACTAACATACTCCTTTACTTCAATCTTCATCCTAGGCCACCAAAACTGTGGTCTCAAATCTTTATACATTTTGTCACCGCCAGGATGAATAGAATAAGGAGAAAGGTGAGCTTCATCAAGTATTCTCTTTCTCAACTCGGCACTTCTCGGAACATACATTCTACCATGGTAACGAAGGTAGCCATCATTATCCACCACACAATCCTTAGCTTGCCCAAGTAGGATTTTTGCTCGTATGGCTATGAAAGTAGCATCCTCCGGTAGATAAGTACGAATCTCTCGATAGAAATCGGGTTCCGCAGTCAAAGCACCAAGATAATCGAATCCTTTCCCAACAAACTGTATCTTAAGCTTCTGAAATTCTGTTACCAGTTCATCGGGTAAAGTACTAAGAGCATTCAATGAATGACTAGTCTTTCTACTCAATGCATCTGCCACAACATTTGCCTTTCCTTCATGGTAAATCAACTCGGCATCATAATCATTCACTAACTCTAACCATCTTCTCTGTCTCATATTCAACTCCTTCTGAGTAAAGATGCACCTCAAGCTTTTATGATCGGTATAGATTCGACAATGAACTCCAATAAGATAGTGTCTCCAAGTTTTCAATGCATGCACCACAGCTGCTAACTCAAGATCATGAGTCGGGTAGTTCACTTCATGAACCCTGAGTTGTCGAGAAGCATATGCAATGACTTTTCTATTCTGCATTAAGACACATCCCAAACCATGCTTAGAAGCATCACAATAGACATCATAATCAGCTTCATCATCTGGTAAAGTCAACACCGGTGCGGTAGTCAATCTCTTCTTTAATTCCAAGAAGGCATTTTCACATTCATCGGTCCAGATATACTTTGCTTCCTTCTTTAGCAATTGAGTCATCGGTCTTGCTAACTTAGAGAAATCTTTCACAAACCGACGGTAATAACCCGCTAAACCAAGGAAACTCCGAATCTCGGACACATTTTTCGGACTCTTCCATTCCACCACGGCCTCAATCTTAGCTGGATCGACCATAACACCGTCTTTTGAAATGACATGACCAAGGAAAGATACCTCGGGCAACCAGAATTCACATTTAGAGAACTTAGCGTACCATTTTTGGCGTCGAAGAACACCCAAAATGGTTCGGAGGTGATCAGCATGTTCTTCCTTAGATTTAGAAAAGATCAAAATATCATCAATGAATACTACAACACATTTATCGAGGTACTCGCTGAAGGTACGATTCATCTGATCCATGAATATTGCTGGAGCGTTAGTCAAACCGAATGGCATCACTTTAAATTCGAAATGACCATACCTCGAGCTAAAAGCAGTCTTGGGAATATCTGCTTCACGAACGGGAATTTGATGATAACCCGATCTAAGATCAATCTTTGAAAAAGTTGAAGCACCACGTAACTGGTCAAAGAGATCATCAATACGCGGAAGTGGATATTTATTTTTGATTGTGACACGGTTCAACTCACGATAATCAATGCACAGTCGCATAGAACCGTCTTTCTTTTTGACAAAGAGCACGGGCGCACCCCAAGGAGATGCACTAGGCCTAATGAAGCCTTTCGCGATCATATCATCAAGTTGAACTCTCAACTCTTTCAATTCGGTAGGTGCCATGCGATATGGAGCTTTCGCAATAGGACCAGTTCCAGGAACTAGTTCAATAGAGAACTCAACATCTCTTTCAGGTGGAATTCCTGGTAATTCATCGAGAAATACATCTGGAAATTCTTGAACAATTGGCACATCTTCCAATGAAGGCAAAGACGAAGTGGTAGAAGTAGTCACAACACATAAGAAAGCTTTGTAACCTTTCTTGATAGCTTTTACCATCTTCATAGCCGAAACAAGTTTCACAGTGGTCTGTTTTCGAACCCCTTGATAGGATACACGGGTACCTAAAGGGCTTTTGAGAATAATCTTCTGGTCACGGCATTCAAATCGAGCATGATATGTAGATAACCAATCCATGCCCAGAATGATATCAAATTCTTCAAGAGGGAACCGAAGGAGATTAGCCGGAAAAGTAGATCCGTTTATTGATATAGGAATGTCCGAATGAACATAAGAGCATGAAAACACATCTCCGGACGGTAAAGATATAGGAGTACTTTCTCCAATTGAAGCTTTGAGAGGTAATTTATCGGATAGTCTCATCGAAATAAAGGACAAAGAAGCTCCCGTATCAAATAAAATTAAACACGGTATTTCATAAATTGAAAACATACCAGTCACAATGTCTGGTTGAGCATCGGCCTCAGCGCGGCTCATGATGAAAATTCGACCCTTCGGTCTCCCAGAAGTAGCTGGTGTAGAAGCTGTCTTCTTCTTATCAGGACATACATTAGACTTGTGTCCCGGTTTCTGACAAGTATAGCACACAATTGGCTTGTTGAAACAGCCAATACCGGGATGCATAGGCATCTTGCACCCAAAACAGATACTGTTGACCCCTCAAATTTGCGGAAAGAAAAAAAATAATTTAACTAAATTAAAATATAGAATACATAACGAAGGGTGTCATAAATAAAAGGTTCATTACAAAAGAAAATTTATATTATACATATGAATTATACAAGACGGGAGACATATCTCCCGTATAAATACGGAAATAAAGAGTGTATAATAATATACAATCTAAGAACCGAATATAGGTCCAAGGTAAATACTTCGCTCGCTAGCTCGTCAATGTACCCAATGGATGCATCACAAACCTGCCAACCGCATTAAATATAAACACGGAAGCCACAGTCAGTGGGGAGTAACTCCGAGTTCTCCCAGCCACGAAATGTCAAGTTTAATAAAACATGAATAACATAAAAGCAGTGTATATGGCCAATACAAAACTTTAACATATATGATATGCTTTTCATGTTATGAAACAAATAACTAACAAATAACCTAGCATGTGAAAGCTATCATGTGAAACCGATAATAAACTATAACTCGAGGTAGGGAAGCTTGTATGCTAGCTCAGAGGTTCCTCTCAGAAACATGGCCGTGATACACTCAAACCCTAATCAACACGTAATCATGTGAATCAGTTAACAATCGGTAATCCAAACTCTATCAATCTTAGCCGGCTTGCCTCTCACCTTCTAAAACTCATAGAATCATCATACATGAAAGACCAATACTTCTACAAACAGGCATAAGTTCTTAGTACAGTCAATAGAAGACTTCTGTAACTCGAGTCTATACCACACACAAGGTAGGAAAACATCCCTAAAAAGGGGGTCCTAGACTGATCAGACCTAGCGACAAACAGCTAACCCTCTCCCTGCTCCTTCCATAACCGTACATGCATAAACTCTACTCTAGGCGACCCCCTAAGCAGAGATGCTAGTACTTAGCTGGCTCCCTTCCAAAGCGGAACTCTTAGGACGCCATGGCCCCCCCTGCTGGGTATCAAAGGCCCAACCAGTGACACAAAAGCTATCAAGCATGAACATATATCGTTTTAAAGGTTGGTAGGCTATCCATGGCTGGTCCAAGATAACTCATTTAGATTAGAATGGTTCAAGACGCCATAATACTCATAATTCTCTATGTAACTTAGTCAACACGACACCAACCATATTCAAACAGTCACGGAAAGTTCCTACCATGTGACTATTGATACAATCATATTCCAAATATATATCCGCCCATATCTACTAGCTTAGTCATTCATTCAAAAATAAAACCTTACCTGAAGACAAATCCCGATCACCCGAGTCCCGCGACGGGTCATCAGTCAAAACGGGGTTGACTAGATCTTAGTTTGACCAAACCCGTTTGGTCAAACCGGCTATAAACAGAGTCTTAGCCATCGAGGCTTGAACATAAGAATATCACATTCATTTCATGCTATTTCATTCTATTTCTAACATGTGAATTATTAATTCATACTAAAAACCCGCTTGACTTAAAGGATATAAAATTAAACTACGATCTCGTATTATAATTTCTAACCTGTGAGAAATACTAATTTTATGAAAAACCTTTTAATTAAATATTTTACTT
>JAIUZE010066707.1:0-20185 GCA_022085475.1 Heliosperma pusillum | reverse complement strand
CTTCGGATTTGATTTCCATGTGATCTTATAATTATATCTTGTATTGCCTATCTTTTCTTATCGTAACTCACATGTATATTTTTATATGCATGCTCTACTTTTGTATTTCCTTATATGTACGTTAAAGGTGATATGGCTGGGAGGATCCGGAGTTACTCCCCACTGATTGTGGCGTTCATGTTTTTCATGAATGAACAGGTTGCTTGCATGGATGGCTTTTTGCTTATGCTATTTTGGGTTCGGGTGTGAGCTAGCGAGTGTTGTCCCAGGATGAAACACCTCTAGACGTTGTTTAGCTAGTTGCTAATTACTTTGTCTTTTGTTAACACTTTGAGAGACTACGTCTCTTGTGGTATTTTCATTTAGTTTGTAATATGTTGACACTCCTCGTCTTTTTAGATCTTGCATGTATAAAGGTTTTTAAAATACCGTATTTTCCGCTGTATAACTCACATGCTTGTATGTTTTATATTTCCGCATTCTCGAGGTTTGTCACAGTTGGTATCAGAGCTTTTTAAACGCTCCCGACGCACACACGTGAACCCTAAACTTAAACTACTTGACCTTGAAATAATAAATGAGAGATGGGTAGACTTAAGGACCTAAGGTGGTAGTATGTGGTGTACTTGATGTTTGTTAGGTTCTAACTTGTTTGTTTGATTGTGTTGAGTGATGTTATGTTTGTTTGTATCTACCGTCTTAAGGTGGATCATTGTGTTACCTAGAAGAAGTATACTCTACCGGAGATTTGAAGCTTTACTAGCCTAAGTGAATTGTATTTCTTCCTCATCTTTGAATTCTCTCGTCCTTATTGTTTTATGCTCTCTTCCTTCTATCTAAATGCTTCTTCATCATCTAACTTCTTTTCCACTTGGAAATTACTCTTGTTACTTTCCTCCTCTTTATCAATTTGTACCATCAACTTCCTTATGTGACCTTTTGTGGACACCTTACCCTTTAGTTTGTGGCATATTGTACTTGGTTGGAAGAATTTTAGACTTTGTGGACTATTAGTGTTTGTTAGAATGAACTTGTGATTTGAGAAAAATGATATAGATCTAATTTCACCCTATGGTGGTGAGAGATGGTATCCTTGAGGAAAGTGTGGTAAGGTATGTTAAATGATCTTAATGCTTGATGCTTGCCATGACTAATGTGTAGATAGTTCATGGTATTTGATGGTGTAAGGTTGAATGAGTTGGCTAGGACTTCTAAACTCATTAGAAAATTAGTCTTTTGGACTTAGAAGTTTAGTATTGTTTGGAAGAGCATGCTTATGATAGGTCTAATTGGTGTAAATAAGAAGTTTTGAATGATAGCTTGAGGTGCGAAATATTATTGAGGTTAAGTGACGTCTTGTGGTTTCCTATTGTGTGTTTGTGAGTATAGGCTTGGTGGGAAAAGCATCTGGCTATAGTTCTTAGATTTAAAGATATTATCTTATCTTATGGTATCGGAGACTTGTTGAAGTAGTAAGGTTTCGTTGTAAGTTGAACCATATTACTTGAGGATTATAGATATGAGCGAGATTCGATGATGTAATCTATGATGGAAATACCTTGGGACGTTAATGATGCTGTTTGACTTGAGGTTGTACTTTGTTAATAATGAACTCGTGGGCTATATGATATTGATGATGACGTTTTGTTCGGTGTTCTACCTTGTGGCCGTAGGAGTTGAAAAGAGATTGGTATGGAGAATTCCTTATTGGTTCTTCGGTTTTTGAAACGTTTGGGAATGTGTCAAATTATGGAGTTAAGAGAATGTTATTATGCTTGAGCTGCAATTACGCAATTGGGAATCCGTGTTATATGAAAGGGTGGATGAATTGAGTTGTAATTGATTTGTTAAATCTAGGTGTACCTTACTTTGATGATCGTGGTACGATGGTCCCTTGTAAGAGACCTTTGTTATTGAGATGATTTGCTTTGCTATCGCCTTAAGTTTGAAAGGAGAAATTTTGTGGATTAAATCTTAAACCCTTACTCGTGCCATCATTCCTTTTCATTTCCATTCTTGAATGTTTTTGTCAAGATTGATCTTTAAGAAATTACAAGCTCGTACTTTCTTTCTTACTCAGATATCTTCATAACTCTACTATCTGCTTTGTCTCTTCATCAACCTCGTTTTCCTTTTTCGCCTTCGCCTTTTTCATCTTATCGTAGTCTTTAATGACGCTTCCTAATGTTCCTTGTATCATGTTCTTTTATCCTTACTCTCTTGATAGGTAGTTTTTCTTATTAGCTAACGTAAGGGTTAGTAGGTGTGTTTTGAAGAAGTTTCGAATGTGGTACCTAACCGTCCTATTAAACTAGTTTCATGTTTAGATGATTATAAGGATTTGAGGATAGCTTAGGATGAAAACTCTCCTAGTGGTTTTAGACTATGAAAGCTTAATGTTGCAACATCGTTTTGAGGATCGAATTGAAATAAGCATAATGATAGTTGGTAGTTGTGGTTAAGAATTTTAGTGGTTCTTTAAATGATACATGGAAAAATTGTTGTCTTTAAATGTTGGACCCTAACGGGAATAAATACTTTGTGGAATTTGGGTTGGATGACACAACTTGAGGAATATTGTCATAAGCGAAAACCGTTGTATAGGGAGTTTGAAGGAACTAAATAAATTGATGAACGGTCGCATTGCTCTATGAATGGCAAAAGTTAAGTGAAATGAGATTGTGAGACTAATCTCTTTTGAGGTTTGTGATTTAACTTTTGAAGATGAGAAGGTTCATTGTTAATAGTTGAAGGGTAATGAGTTTTGGAATAAATGGGATCAAAGGATTTCATGGTAAGTCTCTTTCACCTTGTGGTTGTTAGCGGTTTTGTTTCCCTAGATATAAATATTTTGTTGGTGGTTTCTAATAAGAGTTTTGATGGAGCTAAGAAGATTAGAGTACGCAATGAATTTTCATGTGGGTGGTTAGTGGTGGAGTCTACCGTGCCGATGGACCTCAGTAGATTCTAATTGGATTTGAATAATTGGGATTTGTTACTCGAAGTTTCATGATTATGAAGTATTTTTGTAGGAATTCGGATGATTGAAAATGATGAGTTGCAAAATGGGGAAATTGTATTCTCTTGAGGATTTGGTTTATTAGTAGAGTAAGTGATGTCGAATTCTTGTAGAACTTCCTGCCGACTTCATCGTGGTTCTTCATATCCCTAAGAGTTCGATTTGTTTCGTTTTTGCATGTTTTGTATATATTTTGTTATCGTGATTGTGAACTTTAAGTTCGAGTCGCTCTATGTACGTGTAATGTCTTGTTATTTGATTTTATCTTTGATAAAACTTTCAAATTTCCATATTATATTTCTAATTTAACGTTTCAAAGAAGTCTAAAAATGGTTTGTGTACCCTCTTTTTGGAGAAAATGGATTTCTTTTGCTTTTATATTTGGATTTTGGGTTGGTTGGATGTTTGCACTTGTTTTTGGAGACGCGTCTGATAACTAGTCCTGCACTTACTAACGTTGTTTTGAATTTCGATTTCACTATTTCGACTTTGCTTTTTGTATAATTAGAGTTCTCGTTCGCGACGAGCATTCTTGAGATCCGTAAGTAAAGTTTCACACTTATAAAAATTTTTCTTTAAACCGTTTGCTAGATGAACTTCGTTTCATAAATATTTCTCCCTTATAAAAGTTTTCGTATTAATTTTGTAAACCGATTCTTATCTTTGATACTTTTGTTTTCTACTCTCAAGTTTCGAGGACGAAACTTTTTAAAGGAGGGGTGATTGTAACACCCGCAAATGTACCCTATTTTTCTAGTAGAAATATTTCACGAAACCTTTTCAGTAAATTTAAGTTTTAAATTAGAATTTTAAGTTCCGAGTCGAATTTAGAATTTCCGAGTTCGTATTTGGAATTTCTGTGAGATTCCATGAAAATCCCGGTTTAAGGCGAGTTTGACTTTTCTTGACTTTTGAGTCGAGTTTGACTTTTCTTGAATTTTAAGTCGTCTTTGACTTTTCTTGAAATTTTAAGTCGTCTTTGACTTTTCTTGAAATTTTAAGTCGTCTTTGACTTTTCTTGAATTTTAAGTCGTCTTTGAATTTTCTTGACTTTGGAACCGTCTTTGACTTTCGTTGACTTTTCCACTTACTCACCCTACATATACTCCCTCATAACCTAACTCCCTCACAACTCAATCTCCTTCTTCACCAAATAAACCCAAAACCTAGCCTCCATATTCTTTCAAGCTTAGATTCGTCGCTACTCCTTCGTTTCTTGCTCAAATTCACGTAAGTTCGTCTTATTCTTCCCCTCTTATCTTCCTCTATCCGTATTGGTAATAAAATTACCGTTTTTCTCGCTTTTTAAATTATCCGTCTTTCTCAAGGTGAATGATATTCATCTTTTATTATCTAATATTATGTAGGTGGAGATTAGGAAAGCTTAGTAACCGTTTAAAGACGCGTAAAGGTAACGGTGAAGGGTTACTCGGTATCATTTACGTGTTTTACATGATTTCCATGTTAGAGTTCGTATTTAGAATACATTTAGAAAGCCTAGGAATGATGATATTGATGATGATTGTTGTTAGTTGATGATTGTTGATGATAAATATTGATTGTTGATAGTTAATAGAAGTAGATTATGAGAATTGAAAATAAAAGGATTGAATTTATCTTGAAGGTTCACGGGTGACTTGGTAACACATCTCACGGTCGTGAGATGTAAGTCACGGTCGTGAAACCCCATTTCACGGTCGTGACACCCCATTTCACGGTCGTGAAATACAAGTCACGGTCGTGACTTGCGCAGTTTCACTGCACTGACCCTTTTTTGGTAGAATGATCATATCTCCTTCGTTACTTGCTTGTTTGGGGCTTGTGACCATTCGTTAGAACCGTAAGAGGATAATCTATCACCTCGACTTGGAATTTCTGCATTCCCATATATAGAACTCTAGTTATGACCGTTTGAAGTGGACCCTTGTTTTCGTTGGTTTCCAAACAACATTGTTTTGGAGAGGTGAACTATGTTTTTATTCATTATGCTTCATAAACTTGTTCTAATGCTTATGTATCATGTGTTGACTCATGTTTATCATATTTAAACTTATATGATTCCCTATTTTCATGTTTTGTGCCGGTTTTTGGTATGTTCCCACTTTGAGTCAGTTTTTACAAAAATTGTCGAAGGTTGAGCCATATTTTGTCTTGTGCTTTGTCCTCTCATTCCCTTGGCTACCTTCCCGTTCGTAAGGCTGGAATGTCGGAACGGGAGAGGTATCCTACTGCTTAAATGCATGTGTTAGTGGGCATAAGACGTTGTTGGGAGTTGAACGCTATGCGTTGATCGACCCGGCCGTCAAATGTTGTATACTTGCGAGGTGGTGTTATTTGCATGTAGCGTACCGCTTGTTATGAGGCTTGAGCTGTTTTTCCGCCTTTTTCGTGAATTTATCTACCGAATTTGAGGTACTCGGCGTTTATTTTTGTAAGACCGAGTCTTGGATGCGAAATGCTTTATCGCATGTCGAATCGGAACATGCGTTATTCCGAGAGTCTGGCCAGATTTAGACTAGGAACGTATTATTATCGTCGTCCTACCAGGAGGAAATTAGTCTACATACGCGAAATGCTTTATCGTGTATGCTTTCAGGGAAATGCTTTATCCCGTGGATGCCTTTTAATCATACTTGCCATGTACACGATGCTAGTGCGTTTCATTTACCGTGAGAGAGTCGTCTTGTGTCGTTCTTGAATGCGTGATTTCATGATATTGTTCATGGTCATTGCATGATTGGACACCGTCATGTCTTGGTTCGTGAATGGATGATAATATGTTGGATATTATGTGATCATCGCATGACTTGACTGGTTTGTCTGTCGAGTCTCAATCTTGTCAATCTTATACCGCTAACGGTGAGATGCAAGCCCTAGTGAGCGTATTCGATTGCCTAAGAGTGTCTATCCCGAGTCTTTGAATAACATGATGGTTACAGTTTTGATTTCCACATGATCTCATCATTATCTATAGAATTGCCTATCTATTCTTATCGCAACTCACATGTATATATATATGCATGCTTTACTTTTGTATTTTCTTATATGTACGTTAAAGGTGATATGGCTGGGAGAACCCGGAGTTACTCCCCACTGACTGTGGCGTTCATGTTTTTCATGAATGAACAGGTTGCTTGCATGGATTGACTTTTTGGATGTGACATTTTGGGTTCGGGTGTGAGCTAGCGGGCGTAGTCCCTGGATGATTAACCTCTAGACGATTTTAGCTAGTTTTCTAAACACTTGTTGGTTGTTAACATTTTAAGAGACCCCGTCTCTTTGTTATATTTAGTACTTTAGTTTGAAATTTTGACACTCCTCGTATTTTCTATCTTGCATGTATAAAAGTTTTTAAAATACCGTATTTCCGCATATCTTTTCACATGCTTGTATGTTTTATATTTCCGCATTCGCGAGGGTTGTCACAGTGGACCTGCGAGTGGGGAATGGAGCAAGAGTAGCTGCCGTTTAAGTGGGAACATATGTAATCCAACTCTCGAGTGGATTTGAGTTATTTCTGAATAACTGTTGCTATGTACCCAGTTTATCTAAAAACATTTTTTCTGTTTCCGTACTTGATAAGGACGGTTTTTCGTTTGTAATAAAGGATAATAGCTGTATTTTCTCTTTAAACGAAATGATTTATGGTAAAGCAGTTTTCATTAATGGGATTTATGTTTTAGATCAAACCACATATATAATGCATGTGAGTAGTAAGAAAGCAAAGGTTGGTGACAAAGATCAAACCTATCTATGGCATTGCCGTATGGGACACATAAATGAAAAACGCGTGAAGAAGCTCATTGACAATGGGACTATCTCCCCATTCGACTATGAATCTTTTGGACTCATACATACTGATGTGTGTGAACCTATGTCAATCAACGCTAGAGATGGCTATAGATATTTTATCACTTTCACGGACGATTTGAGTAGATATGGATATGTCTACTTAATGAAGCATAAAAGTGAGTCCTTTGAAAAGTTCAAGGAATTCTAGAATAAGGTTGAGAACCAGCTGCATAGAAAGATTAAAGCACTACGTTCAGATCGTGGTGGCGAATATCTTTCGAATGAGTTTGATCAACACCTTAAAGACTGTGGTATTGTACTACAGTTAACTCCACCTGGAACACCAGAATTGAATGGTGTGTCCGAACGGAGAAATCGAAGATTACTTGATATGGTTCGATCCATGATGAGTCACACGGTTGTACCTGACTCATTGTGGGGTTATGCTCTTTTGTCAGCTGCTTTAATACTTAGCCGAAGTTCGTCTAAAGCTGTAGACAAGACTCCATATGAATTATGGAAGGGAACGGTCCCTGACTTATCCTTTATTCGGGTTTGGGGCTGCGAGGCTTATGTCAAGTGGAGACCTCACGATAAGCTCGGCCCACGATCGGTCGAGACATACTTTATTGGTTATCCAAAAGGGATGTTTGGTCATTACTTTTACTCGCCTACCGAACATCGAGTTTTTGTTGCGGCTAGTGCGACGTTCTTAGAGAAAGAGTTTCTCGAGAATAGGACAAGTAATGGAACCTTCGATCTGTCGGAGATTCAAGAACCAACAACCGAGCAATCAATGGAGGAAACCGTTCCTTCATCATTGGCTGCGGTCAATATTCCTTTGGAACCTAGGAGGTCGGGTAGACACTCTATTCCTCCAGACAGATACATTGGTATGGTCGAAGAGAATGAGAGAGATGACGTTTTACTCCTAGAGAGTAACGAACCCGCTACCTATAAAGGTGCCATGACCTATTCCGACTCTAAGCTATGGCTTGAAGCCATGCAATCCGAGATGGACTCTATGTATGAGAATGACGTATGGGATCTGGTTGATTTGCCTGATAAGGTTCAGCCTCTTCAGTGCAAATGGCTTTACAAGATAAAGCATTCCGTAGGGGGACAACCAGACACCTATAAGGCACGACTAGTGGCAAAAGGTTTCACTCAAGTGCAAGGATTGCATTATGATGAAATCTTTGCACCCGTAGTTATGCTGCGTTCCAGTCGGATAATCTTAGCGATTGCCGCTTTTCATGACTATGAAATTTGGCAGATGGGACGTGAAAACCGCCTTCTTAAACGGTTATTTGGAGAGGAGTTTACATGGTACAACCCGAAGGTTTCATTGATTCTAAAAATCCTAAGAAGGTATGCAAGCTTAAGCGTTCCATCTATGGACTTAAGCAGGCTTCTCGGAGTTGGATTCATCGTTTCGACCAGGTGATAAAAGAGAATGGATTTACTCGATCGGTCGAGGGACCATGCTTATATATCAAGTCGAGTGGGAGCAAGATTGTCTTCTTAATATTGTATGTTGACGACATACTCTTGATTGGGAATGACATACCTCTCTTAACTTCGGTAAAAGTTTGGTTAAAGAACCATTTCCAGATGAAAGATCTGGGCGAGGCACAAAGAATTTTGGGGATCCGTATCTACAGAGATAGATCACGACGGATGTTATCCCTCAGTCAGAAGTCTTATATAGATAAGATTCTTGAGAGGTTCAACATGACCAACTCCAAGAAGGGGAACCTTCCCATGATTTCTGGGATGCAGTTGAGTAAAGCTCAGGCACCAAAGACATCGGAAGAGGTCGAGCGCATGAGTCGGATTCCTTATGCATCAGCTATAGGATCGATCATGTATGCCATGATATGCACACGTCCAGACGTGGCATATGCTTTGAGTATGACGAGTCGGTACCAAGGTAATCCAGGTGAAACACACTGGATGGCTGTTAAGAATATCCTTAAGTACCTACGGAGGACTAAGGATTGGGTATTGACTTATGGAGGTGACACTGAGCTATGCGCAATCGGTTACGCAGATGCTAGCTTCCAAACGGATCGAGATGACTCGAAATCTCAGTCTGGATTCGTTTTTACTCTTAATGGCGCTGCGGTCAGCTGGAAAAGCTCCAAACAAAGTGTTATAGCAGATTCTACGACTGAGTCCGAGTACTATGCTGCTTCAGAGGCTGCGAAGGAAGCTATATGGATGCGTCAGTTCTTACAGGGACTAACTGTAGTTCCTAGTTCGGATGACCCGATCACCATCTATTGTGATAATAGTGGTGCCATCTTCCAGGCTAAGGAGCCTAAGTCCAGCAACAAGTCTAGGCATGTACAACGGAAGGCTCACATGATCCGAGATTACGTGGAGCAAAAGGGAGATAGTGATAGACAAGATTGCTACGGATGATAACGTCGCAGATCCTCTCACTAAACCATTGAGATATGATAAGCATGAAGGGCACGTTATTTCCATGGGAATCAAACGTGTTCCTGAGTTGTATTAGTTGTTTTATATGGATTAGACACCTGTATCTTTTTCATAAAACTATCTATGAAATCATCGTATTGTTTTATATTTTGTTTTTCATGTGGGTTGTACTGACAACATTGAACACCACAAAGTGAACTGAATTACATTATATTTGTTTTGGTCCGTAATCGCCTACATGAGCTGATAACTCTGGCAATTATTCTGTGAAGTCGATTGATGGTGGGTTTAACGAGCCATAAGTCAAACAGTTGACTGATCGATCACATATGCGAGTTATAATGATACCTCGCAGGACAATTTTGTGACAACGTTATGGAGTCCTAAATGTTTCAGAACATTAGGTGCCAGGTCGTGGATAGGACGTCCATAGTGTTCCTAGAGTCGATTCTTTTGACAATCGACTGTCTCTTTAGATTAAGGCAGTTTTTGGGTGACTTTGGTTTCTTTCTCATGGTCGACCGTAACAGGAGGCTAAGTAGATTTTTACTGGGTCATCCAACCTTTATCAGGTTATGTTATTTTTCAGGGCCACTCGAGGAGTTGTAACTGAAATGCATGGCCATGCTCGAATAAAGATTCGTTTATCAGTTAAGTTACTCTCTAGTCGAGGAAATCACTCTTGATACTGATCACTTGTAAACTACGACCTTTGTGAATACAGACTTCGCAAATTGGTTTACATTGAGTGGGAGAAATTTATTATGGATATGAGAATTGGTTATCGCACATACACTTGTATGGACAAGTGGGAGATTGTTGGAGCCAGTGTCCTCCACAGTTAGTGAAATAACATAAATAAATCTCAATAGGTTCACAGGGTATACTTTGTATAATAATCAGTTGATTAACGTTTATCAATAACAGTTGGCTCGCTAGAAGTTTGACGTTATTGTCATTTTATTATGGCGGTGATCAACTGGTCCCTATAAGTCACACCTATAGGATGTGTCTGAGAGATGTGATTATATGAATAATATAGTCATATCGATGCCTTATACGACTAAAAGGTTAGTCGATGTATTTGACTAAAAGGTTAGTCAAAAATGATGATGATAAACGGATTAAACTGTTAATTTGTAAATTGAATATAAACTGTTATATTTAATTAATGTAAATAATGTTAGCTTAAACGAACTAATCAGTTAATTCGTGATTAAATATAAACCGTTATATTTAATTAAGCAAATGTATTACTCGTAATAATTATTGTAAATATTGTCAGACATGTATTAATAAATCGACTGCAAAAGGTTGAGTGGACTTATTAATAAGATGACGATATTAGTGACGATAATTATAATAATACACTACTACAAAAACAGGAAATGACAACGGTTAAAAACCGTTGTAATATTAAAACGCGGACGTTGTTAAAGCCTCCGTTGTTAAAGGTTTTAACAACGTTCCGATTTAATGAAAATACCGTTGTGAATAGTTTTAACAACGGTACAAAGTCGTTGTTATTACTAGATAACTGTTGTTAAAACGTGTGAATAATTATGGTGGGAAAGATACGAGAACGGTTCTATTAAATGAAACCGTTGTTAAAGGTAAGATTAGTTTTGGTGGGAAATATTATAACAACGCTATTGTTTTTTAAACCCGTTGTGAATATAGTTAATTACAACGGAGTATAATAAAGAAGCCGTTGTGGAAAGTTTTAATAACAACAGGTATTTTAGAATACACCGTTTTTAAAGGTATGATAAGTTTTGGTGGGAAATATGTTACAACGCTTTTAATGAATTTTGAAAAACCGTTGTTATTATTTTTATTATTGTTTTTGAAAAAATTGTAATTTGTTCCCCTGCCACCAGTGAAAATCCTGCATAAATCAGCAGCAGTAGCAGCAGCACGCATAAACCAATTTCAGAAGCAGCAAAATGATATATCTATATATAAATCAGAGCAATTCATGTACAGCAGCAGCAAAATGATATATACAACCAAAATGATCTCTTTCAGAGCAATTCATACTTACAACTTGCTCTAATTAATGACTTCTACAAATTAAAGTTCCCTATCTGCTTCCAAAATAATCTAAGTTTCATTTATTCTTTCTTAACATAATGTTCAAGGACGTATTTGCCCCACAAGTCCCTTACCTCGTCTATATTGTGCTTAGTGTACTCAGGGACATGTGGCGTGTTGATTAAATACTGCGGATAAAACAAATAAAAGACATCGATCAGTAGGGTAACAACAGTATAGGCATACATAATTAGCAACATCGATCATATATATATAGCAGAAAAGATATCTGCTCTAATGAAAAAAAGTAAATAATAGCTACATTAAACTACTAACTCTTTCTGGAATGCTGATATATCTTCGCCTAATAATCTCCAACATGAAACGACAAACGTAGTATCCACATTGGATGCTATCCGGCTGTTTAGGGACCTATTATTACATAATAAACGAAGAGACGAGAAGGCAATTACCAATTAGTTTAATGCGTAATTAAAAAAGACAGATGTATATGCGTAATTAGTTTAATGCACTTAATTATTAAGGTATTGTATTTGCGCGTACGTACCCCTGTTATCGTAATAAAAGTAGGGCCATCATCAGAATATTCTGTCGGTTGATCGCCGGTTGCTCTTTTCTTCTCAAAGGCCCTTTAAAAAAGGAAAGAGGCCGAAAGTCACATAAACTTACTTAATAATAATAAATGAAACTTAATATTATGTGCCAAATCATCAGTATTATAAACTTACTTAATAATCAACTTCTTAAAGGTCTCGGATGGTTGTCCATGCAAAGAGTCCAACCAAAATACTTTCTTCTTGGCCGGATTGATCGCTGCTAGCACCCAATGTCTCCTAGATCGAGAGACACATCATTATTAACAAGCACAACATGCATCATAACCAAACATATAAAAATGCAATTGTATTTGGAATCGTAATATTAATTATATATTACCCGACTTCATTATAAGGGGCAAAAATGAGCTTATTGTTTTTCGCCAATTCCCCAGCAATATAATCTACACGTTCTTCATACGAAAACATCCCGATATGCATAGATAAAACATTTGGGCACATGAATCCGTATTGAGCAAGTGGATTATTGGTCTCGGGGATCACAACCGAATTCAAGTACCTACATGACGGTTTTAATTCCGATATTAAAAACACTATATCTTAGTCAGAATATTAGAATACTGCATGATTTAATTTATTAAGAAACTTACTTCATCCAAACATATAGGTGTTGGACATCAATCTCGTCAAGGCCAGCCCAAACGGCTAGCATTTCCCAATCCAGCATTGCTTGGCGTTCTACCCCTACAATATCATTCTCGAGCGGAATAATTATTAATTGCTCGCTTGCTATGCGTCTCTCAGCCTCCTTATAAAGCTCCAGCATCGCCACCGTTCGTACTTTTTCCATGTAAACGTTCCCATGATATTTAGTACGGGATAGACTCCTGACCTCTTTCAGCTTGGGGAAATGATGCGGTGTGCTACCTTTCACAACCTACATGTGGCTAACTAAATTAAGTTGCTCTTTCAATGATGAGGCGATAGTAGAACTTAAAATATAAAGAGAGTTGATTAAATACCTCATCAAGTTGTTGTATTGACGAGGTAGTAGAAAGATTATTGTCTATCGAGTTAGGCTTATCCATGTTTTTTGTTACCTACAAAACAAAAATATAACATATAAATTTCACTATTTATGAAGGTGATGAACAAAGACAAAAGGCGGGTTAAATTAGATGTATTTTTATAACCCCGGCTACATTCTGTTGAATTTTACGATTACGAGCCAGGAAAATGTGGCTTTCAGGCCATTGGACAAAACCGTTAACCGCATCTGCCAGAATTTGAAGGTCGTCGCGGACTGGGACGGGCAGTTTACGGGTTCCATAGCCCTTCGCGACTCCCGCTATCCCCACTTTTGAATGCTTCGGCAAGAGTGGTTCGCCATGAACCAAGATGGTTTCCGCTGAGTCCTTGGGCTTTGGGTATATGAAACCCCGGGCAACACGCACATCCTCTTTGAATGAAGGGTCGGTGAGAAGAACAACTACCCGCTTTTTTGTGGCCTGAAGAATACACATTATTTACTAAATACCAAAATATAATAGATATCATAAATGATCTATATTGAGTATATAATGTAAAGTTAGTTACAAGTATTTATTGTTGGTGGGTAGGCTATTATACTTGAACATGTCCAGACCAGATTTAGCCCTGACAGCATATACTAACTTCTTATATTCTACATACCTCATTATTGTCACCCGTCTTCTCAGCCGGCTCCTCAAGTTGCGTCCCCTTTTCAGAGTTATTTACCTTATAAAATTAATTAACCAATCAAAGGCATGCAATGGCTGCTGGAAAGAACAAATGCAGAGGTTCAAAATGGTTAAGTCGTATTTACCTTATCGGCTTGAGGTATCAAAACCTCAGCAGCATTAGGTACCTCACCCGTCTCCTCAAGTTGCGTCCCCTTTTCCGACTCATTTACCTAATAAAATAAACCAATCAAAGGCATGGCTGCTGGAAAGAACAAATGCAGAAAAAAAAATCATATTTACCTTATCGGCTTGAGGTATTAAAACCTCGACAGCAGTAGGTACCTCACCCATCTTCTCAGCCGTCTCCTCATGTATTGGCAAGGTAGTAGTGTCTGCCTCTTGACAAATCTGTTGCACTACCTCACCCTTTTTAATGACATCCTCCATCATCTTCAATTCTTCTTCGGAAGGCTTGCCTCCAGAATTCATCTTCAGTATCACGGAGGCCAATAACTGAACCTGCACGCCCAAAATGTAGAATCAGCATTTTGTTAAAACAATAACATGTGAATTTTAAATGACAATAACAAATGGTACCATGTCAGCCTTCCCCTTATTTTTCTTCTTCTTGTTCGAGCTAGTTGTCCCATAATATTTCGTGACTCCGACATGTAATGGGACGCCCCTCAATCGACCTGGATGCTCGGGACGGCCGATCGCTCTAGCAAGAACGTCGTCACGACCACTCGGAGTGAATTTCCCTTCCGCAACCTCCTTCAGAACATTCTCCTATAATATATTAAATAAACTTAATTTAATTTTTGTTACTAAAATAAATAGATAGTTAGACATACAAGAATTGAACAATAAAGTTATTAAAAACCCGTCTTAATAAAAATAATACTTACTATGTTGGCCAAGACTTCCTGATCATATTCGTTACATGTTCGGGATCCTTTAGGCGTGTGCCCTTCTTTATAAGTTACGTGCCGATTCAAGTCGGTCACACCTTTTGACACCTACACGTTAACTCAAAAATAATATATGTATACATGTATATCAAGTCCAAGTATGATTAAAAAAATCTAATATATAGATGCTACTTACGAGATTTTCTTCTATCAATCTGTAACCGCCTCGAGAACCATAATATACCCCCCGCTTCTGTGAGATGTTAGCACGATTTCTGGCGCTAACGCTCTTCAAATCATATAAAATCGCAAGTAGATGAGACAATTAGAAAATTATAGATACAAGTAGAGTTTTAGAAAAATGTAACCTGAAACTTTTAGAAAAATGTAACCTTAAGTAGAGTTTTACAAAAATGTAAACATATGACATGGATACTTAACCTGAAACTTTTCAGTAGCTCGTTTCGCCTTATAATTATCCCATTGTTGCTGAGTGATGTTGGGGTACTTTGTCGGTGGGCTCTTATGCATCTGCCCCGTCTCCTTGTCGACATACAAGTGTAATTTGGCAAGGTCACACCTCCACTGCCTTAAGACTGCCGCTGCCTTACGTAATAGATACTTATCATGGCAGTCTGGAATATCGAAAGCTTCCTGCATCATCATCATATATACTAATAAGCGGCTGTCTAATATCATACCTTTATACGAACCTTTATACGGCTTCCTGCCTTATGTAATAGTAACTTATGCAAAATAAAATGGTGTTTAGCTAAAGATATTATCATACCTTTATACGTTTCAAGAGTAAGTTCTGCAATGAAGGATTTATATTCCTGAAATCATCTAAATCAATAGGCACAAACTGTTTGGTTGTAACTCCAATCCAAGTGGATAAATGGCTAGCATTTGGACCAGTAGGAACACCTTTCACACTCCATTTTATTTCCATCGGCGTTTTTGCCGCTATAGCTGCAAGGGCTGCAGAGCACTTCGAAGCACCCCTCTCACCAGGCTTATCCCCCTTATCATTGTTTTCTACTCTTTTCCGTTTTTCACCCATGATAATCCTAAGACACTAAGACCTTCAAAAGAAATGAAATAGTAACGGAACAGAGTCATGCATACAGCGATTCTAAAACCCTAAGACCTTAAAATGAATGAAATAGTAACTGAACAAATAAAGAGTCATGCAGAGATTCTAAAACTCTAAAAACTTAGAAAGGAATGAAACTAGATGATAAAGAGAACGATAAATAGAAAATGAAAACAAAAAGATGAACTTCAATCTTAAAACCCTAAAGACGAAACACAAAAATTACCTGATAAAGAAAATGAGAACAGGGTGATGATAAAGAGAACAGGATGATGATCACGAGTACGAGGAGGATGATGATGATAATAAACAAAAAGATTTGTGTTGTAAACGAGGATGATTGTAAACGAGGAGGATGATGATGATAATGTACGTGTGTAAAATTTACTCTATAGGATTGTAAATTATTTTTTATTAAGAGAAACTAAAGGGTTTATTAAGAGAAACTATTGACAACGGTTATCCTACAAACCACCGTTGTTATAGAGTAATGACAACGGTTAAAGCACACCCGTTGTAGAAAGTAATAACACTAAGACAACGGTTTATTTATTATAACCCGTTGTTGAAAGTAATAACAACGGTGAAATTCTAAAACACCGTTTTTATAGATTATGTATATTTTTTTTAATTTTTCAGATACGCGCGCGCGGTATTAAAATTTGAGGCACGAAATAAATTCATTAACTTTGCTCTAAATTAATTTATTTAACTTTGCTCTAAATTTAATTTAATTTATTTTACTTTGCTCTAAATTTTATATTATAGGCGTAAGTTACGTTTAATTATTAGCTCGGATCGGGTTTGGCCTGGGAATCAATTCCAATCGGGTTAGATTCGGCGGGTTTGTAATTAATAACTTTATCGATCGGGTTAGTTATTATTATTAGTTTGGTTCGGGTCGAAGCGAGGGTCCTTTCGGCTTTCAATTCGTGTCTGTTTCGGGAATGATTATAATTGGGCGGGTCGTCGATAATTTCCGGGTCAAGCGGATGTGGTATATATATCGAGTCTAGATAGGGATCCTCGAATCGGGTTATTTTCTTTTTAATTAAGGACCTGGTTATTATAATTATCATGCATCACTAGTTAACCTGAAACTGATCGGGTGGCCAGGCCAGCAGTTACGGATCGGGCAATCCACTATATATCTAGAGCAAGTAGCTACGTACTTCGGGTTGATCGCTTTTGGGCCGGGTCGGGTGCACGTGTCATTATTAACCTCGTATATATGTACTACTTTGCAATAATATTGATGATAATATAATATTGATGATATATATATAATAATTAATGATGATGCCTTCCGGATCATTAACTAACCTCGTACTACTTTGCAATAATAACAGATTCATCAATGCACATGCAAATAAGTATTATATATACACGTCAATGTTTCCCAAATTAAATAATGATGATATATATATATATATATATATGGGGTCGATCGACTTCGTTCATCAAGTACGCTAATAAAAGGGACGGATATATTGACGATGCATATATATATATATATATATATATATATATATATATATATGCTCAAATTAATTAAAAAGGACGAATTATTGCTTTTTTACCACCTATATATAATATATATTATATTATTGTGTACGTATGTACATACGTTTTATCAACAAATAAATGGTTAATAATAATAGGCCATATTCCGATCAGGTAGTTAGATTCGTCGGGCCGTTTTTGCATCACAAACCTGAAACTGTCCGACCCAAAATTAATTAGCTAGTATCGGGTTATTTAATTTAATTCGATAGAAATCATTATTTATTATCCGCGTGATGATTATTAAGTATCATTTTCGGGTCGGATCACTTTTAATTATTAAGTATCATTATTAGTATACGTGTGTTACTTCAAAAAACCCTAACCCTAAACCCTAAACCCTAAACCCTAAACCACCCTAAACCCTAAACCCTAAACCCTAAACCCTAAACCCTAAACCCTAAACCCTAAACCCTAAACCCTAAACCCTTTTTTATATACTTCTATATATATATATAGTAGATTATCGCTATATATTGATCAAACATCAAAATATTGAACATCAATTCAAACACTTTAAACAACATTCTTTCTCATTGATTTCATTAGGAATAACCTAGATTTTATATTAAAGTACATTACATTCATCCGACATCAAATAAATAAAGATGTTAAATAATCCGGAACAATTCCGGTTAAGAGTAAAAAGCTTTTCTCACACTGCCACCAACAATCCGGAACAATATTGATGATACTGATGACTTCCGGATCATTAACCTCGTATTTTGCAATAACAGATTCAATGCCTGCAAGTACACGTTTTGCATGTGGAGATAAGGTAGGACGGGTACAACTCAACATATCTCTTGCGGCATCCAACCTGCGAGTATAAGGCCGACCTGGGTAGCCAGAGGACGATGATGATGACGACGCTTGGTTGACAAGTCGGACTGCTTCACGCCTCTCAATCCAATAATCCCTTCGATATTCAATGGATCCTTTAATCAATGGGTGATGATCAGCGGGAACTACGGCAAGAGCCTCCTCCTCATCTGCAATCAATTTTGTAAGGGTCGTCTAATCGTTTGGAAGGTTAACTGCTGCCATTGATGATATTAATTTTAGGGTAGTTATGTAATATTTAAAGGAGGGGTTTTGAGGCTGTATTTGTAGAGGGGTTATTCTGCCATTGATGATGTTCAATGGATGCTTTAATCAATGCTGGTTCTGCTGTTGTTTATTCACGGGTTTTGACTGCAATATCTTTTAATTAAAAATAATAATATTAAGAAATAACAACGGTTATTGGTTAAATAACCCGTTGTTATTACTTTCCACAACGGTTTTCGTGACCACAACCGTTGTGATAGAGTTACTGCATATTGCAGTAAGTGCATTGACTACATAGGAAATGTAACGTACTGCATATTCAAAACCCGTTGTTATTACTAACCACAACGGTTTTCGTGACTGTGACACCCTCAAAGTAAAGGACTTACTATGAAATCCTTTAATCCAATTTATCCCAAAATTCATTATCCTAAATTATTAACCATGAACCTTCTCCTCCTCAAAAGTTGAATCACGAAACCTCAAAGAGATTAGTCACACAAATCTCGATTCACTTAACTTTTGCCAAACATAGTGCAATGCAACCGTAAATCAATTTATTTATCTCTTCCAAACTCTCAATACCTCGGTTATCGCTTATGACGGTATTCCCCAAGTTGTATCATCAAATCCAAAATTCCACAAGGTAATTATTCCCATTAGGGTCCAACATTTAAAGACCATAATTTCCCAAGTAACCCTTAAAGAATCACTAAAATTCTTAACCACAACTACTAACTATCATTATGATTATTTCGATCCTCAAAACGATATTGCAACATTAAGCTTTCATAGTCTAAAACCACTAGGAGAGTTTCATCCTAAGTTTATCCTCCAATCCTTATAATCATCTGAACATGAAACTAGCTTAATAGGATGGTTAGGTACCATATTCGAAACTTCTTCCTCAAGGTACCAACTCTCACCACCATAGGGTGAAATTAGATCTATACCCTTTTCCTCAAATCACAAGTTCATTCTAACAAACACTAATATTCCACAAGATTCAAAGTTCTTCCGACTAAGCATAATATACCACAAACCGATGGTTATGACATCCATAAAAATGTTACAAGAGGGAGGTAAGGATACCAATAGTAAGATGGAGGAACTATCTAGAGAAATTTCCAAGAGGCAAATAGGTTGGAAGAGAATGAAGCACCTAGATAGAAGGAAGAGAGCATAATACACTAAGGACGAGAGAATTCATAGATGAATAAGGAATTCATTTCAATTAGGCTTGTAAATCTTCAAATCTTCGGTAGAGGATACTCTTCTAGGTAACACAGATCTCTTTTACACGAGGTCCAACCATCTTCATAAGAAACAAAACAAATTAAGTTACTCCTAACAATTAGCATAAACAAATAGACTACAACATAAATCCTAATCTACCCATCCTACCATTCTATCTCACAAGTTTATTATTTTTTTAAGGTCAAGTTATTTATACAAGGGTACACAAACGTGCGTCGGGAGCAAAAATGCTCTGATACCAACTGTGACACCCTCAAATTTGCGGAAAGAAAAAAATAATTTAAATAACTAAACAAAGGTGTCATAAATAAAAAGGGTCATAACAAAAGGAAAATAATATTTTACATAAGAATTATACAAGACGGGAGACATATCTCCCGTATAAATACGGAAATAAAAGAGTGTATAATAATATACAATCTAAGAACCGAATATAGGTCCAAGGTACATACTTCGCTCGCTAGCTCGTCAATGTACCCCAAATATGCATCACCACCTGTTCGACCGCATTAAATATAAACACGGAAGCCACAGTCAGTGGGGAGTAACTCCGAGTTCTCCCAGCCACGAAATGTCGAGTTTAATTAAACATGAATAACATAAAAGCAATGTATATGTGAAATACAAAACTTTAACATATAATGATATGCTTTTCATGTTATGAAACAATTAACTAACATATAACCTATCATGTGAAAGCTATCATGTGAATCTGATAATAAACTATAACAAGA
>JAIUZE010066706.1:0-42548 GCA_022085475.1 Heliosperma pusillum | reverse complement strand
ATAAAAGTGATGCTTGAAAAAAATTCAAAGATTTCAAAATGAAGTAGGAAAACCAATGGAATATATATAAAAAAGATTTAAAACCCTATGATCCGATCGTGGTGGTGAATACTTGAACAATGAATTTGATTCACACCTAAAAGATTGTTGTATAGTATCACAATGGACTCCTCCTGGAACACCTCAATTAAATGGTGTGTCCGAAAGGAGAAATCGAACTTTATTAGATATGGTTCGATCTATGATGAGTCTAACAGAGCTTCCTGATTATTTTTGGGGTTTTGCTATCTTATTTGCAATATTTTCACTAAATCGAAGCCCGACTAAAGCGGCAAACAAGACTCCATATGAGATATGGACAGGAAAAGTCCCTTATTTGTCCTTTATGAGAATTTGGGGATGCGAGGCTTTTGTTAAGAATAAGTCTGACGATAAACTCGCACCCAAATCTGACAAATGTCTTTTTGTAGGATATCCAAAGAAATCACGTGCTTATTACTTCTACAATAAACACGAGGACAAAGTGTTTGTGTCTCGTGATGCAGTCTTTTTAGAAAATGATTTTATTTCTAAAAGACAGAGTGGGAGAAAATTTGAACTTGATGAAGTCCAAGAGCCACAAACCGAAACGGACGACGAGGAAAACGTTCCCTCTTCGTCTGGTACGGTCATTATTCCTTCGGAACCTAGGAGGTCAAGAGGAAAGAATTACCATTCAAACCCTGATAGAACCTTGGTATTATAGAGGAGAGGTGAGGACTTATAATGTGTTACTTTTTGAAATAGTAACGAACCATACCTAAAAGCAACCATTTCAGTCCCGACTCAAAAGCTATGGCTAGGAAAGCCATGAGCCGAAATGGGATTCTAGGTACGACAATCAAGTAGTATGGGACTGGTTTGAATTACCTAAGGAGGTAAGACCTCTTCAGTGTAAGTGGATCTATAAGATCAAAAGTGGCATAGATAAACATAATGATGTTTACAAAGCTAGATTGGTGGCAAAAGGTTTCACCCAAGTTCATGGTCTTAACTATGACGAAACCTTCGCCCCAGTCGCCATGCTTCGATCCATAAGGATTATCTTAGCGGTTGCCGCATTTCATAATTATGAGATTTGGCAAATGGATGTCAAAACCGCCTTCTTGAATGGGATTCTAGAAGAGGAAGTGTACATGACACAACCTGAAGGTTTTGTGGATCCATCAAACCCTAAGAAGGTATGCAAACTTAAGAGATCCATCTATGGTCTTAAGCAAGCATCCAGGCGTTGGAATCATCGTTTCGATCATGTAATTAAACAAAATGGTTTCACTCGAAGTGTCGAGGAACCGTGTTTATACATGAAGTTTAGTGGGAGTAAAGTAACTTTTCTAGTCTTGTATGTAGATGACATACTACTCATTGGGAATGATATTCCAATGCTCACTTCAGTAAAGGAGTGGCTAGGAATACATTTCCAAATGAAAGACTTAGGAGAGACCCAGCGCATCTTAGGTATCCGGATCTATAGGGATAGATCTAAAAGGATACTAGCATTAAGTCAAGAGAATTATATTGATAAGATTCTTGATCGGTTCAACATGAAAGACTCTAAGAGAGGCTTTATTCCCATGGGAAGTGGGATCACTTTGAGCAAGTCAGAGTGCCCTACGAAACCCGAGGAGATTGAACGCATGAAATTGATCCCTTACGCATAAGCTGTTGGATCAATCATGTATGCTATGAGGTGCAACCCGTCCAGTAGTTTCATATGCTGTGAGCAGACAAAGTCGTTACAAGCAAATCCAGGTGAGAGTCACTGGGATAGCGTAAAAAGAACATCCTTAAGTACTAAGAGCAGACCAAGGATTCGTTCTTAGTGTTTGGAGGCGAGACTGAGGAAGTTAAGTGAAAGGGTTACACAGGATGCAGTTTCCAAAAAGAAGGGATGATATGAAATCCCAATCGGCTACGTTTATATGATGAATGGAGGAGCTGTTTGCTGGAAGAGTTTCAAGCAAAGCGTTACAGCGGATGCTACAACAGAAGCAGAGTACCTTGCAGCGTCTGAAGCTGCAAAGGAAGCTGTGTGGATTCGGCAATTTTTGGAAGGACTAACAGTAGTCCCTACTGCCAAAGATCCTCTCACAATTTATTGTGATAACAGTGGGGCTATTTTTCAGGCAAAAGAGCCCAAGTCTAGTAACAAGTCTAGACATGTACTTAGGAAATATCATGTAATTAGAGATTACGTGGACATAAAGGAAATTGACATTTGTAAGGTTGGGATAGATGACAACATTGCTGATCCTTTAACCAAGCCTTTGTCAAAGGCTAAGCATGATGGTCATGTCGTCACAATGGGATTGAGGACGGTTGTTGTGCCAGATTCCTTTAGATTATTGTAATATGTAATAATTGAATGGGGTTTGTATTAAATATTTCATAACGATTTTAATGCATTCATTGTTCGAGTTTTATTTCAACTTTATTTAGTTTGACTAAATTTAATACTTGTTATCCGATAGATGGTTGGACCCTATTCAGGGTGAATAGGACGAACTAGTATTGTCCCTAGTCACCATGAGGTGACCGTCTTGAAGGACTAGATTAGATTGTAAGTCGATCGACGGTTGGTTCAGCACCATGGGTCATGGAGATTACTGGTTGATTACATAGACAGATTGTATGACACTATGTCGGACAGTGACCTTTGTAGAGACCCTTAAATCATTTATTTGATGCCTGGTCGTGGCAGGGTCTTCTATCTTATTCCTATGAGTCGATTCTTTTGACTGACGACCGTCTATCTGAGTCGGTGCAGTTTCCGATTGGTTTTGGTTGATGTTCTAGGTCGTGCCGTAAAAGGAGGCCGATGGACTTCTTCTGGATCATGGTGATCTGCATCATACAGAGTAGATGGATCAACAGGAATTGTCAACCCACGTTGGGTAAAAACATCTTTAGGCCACTCGAGGAGAAGTTACTGTAAATGCGTGGCCACGCTCGGAAAGAGATCTATGGTAGATTTTCCGGTCAGACAGTTACTCCCCCTATCGAGAAAACCACTCTAGATATTGTCAATCGCAAGTGTGACCTGAAAGACACCTTGCGTTGAGTGGGAGATGTGATAAAGAGACAAGAGAATCGGTGACGCACACTTGTGTCAGACAAGTGGGAGATTGTTGGAGTAGGTGTCCTCCACAATAGTGCGCCACATAATAAATCTTATTATGGAATATAATTGGGATATTTATTGACTATATATATGATTAGTCAGTTGATTAACGTAAATCAATAACGGTTGGCTGACTAGAGTTTGACGTTATTGTCGTTTGACGGCGGTGATCAACTGATCCCTTTCGGTCACACCTAAAGGATGAAATCCAAATAGTAACTAATTATTTGTATACGATACAGTTAATTAGTACATTACATATATTCGATATGTACGAGAGTTAATTGTTAGAAATTGAGTTAAGAACTCAAATTCGATTAAGCTTATTTTTCAATTATGCGATAATTGACTAATAAATTTATATCTTATTTTAATACGATTAAATAAGATTTAACTTAGTAATTAATCGTTAAATTACTAAATTAGTTGAGGTTTTGAGATAGAGGTAATTAGTTAATTATATTTACAAGGAGTTGTAAAATAAATTAACTAAGCATTGTGGGACCCATTATATATTGATATAATGGTAAAATATTACTTAAAATGTTAAGTACATATTATTTATTTAATTGAGTCATATAATTGTTATATGATCAAATTAACACTTAATTATACAAGATAATTAACCATATGATCAATAAGTATTTGTGAGACAAATATCAAAAATCAATATGGATCAAACTAGGCCATAATGGCCGGTTATATTGTAGTTACAAAGGTGATGATTGTTGTTCTTGTTTACACTCTTTAGTTACTAATTGAAAGTGACATAACAAGTTGAATATAATCATCACTTATACTACAACACTCCACCCTAATGCATGTGATTAAAATAAGCAAAATGAGAGCCTTGTAGAGCTCACCATGACCGGCCATATTGCCTATAAAAGGGCAATATGGTTGATCATTTTATTTGTTCATTCTATGCTTGTTTTTCTTACTTCTATCAAAAACTCATCTTCTCTCTAAAAAACTCTCAAATACTAATATTTACTAAGTATTACTAGTGTAGTAATATATTCTAATATTAGTAGTATAATATCTATCTTATTATCTAGTTAATAATAAGGGTAGATTATTTGGGTTCATCTTGGTGCAACTTAGAGTAGATCTTCTACTTTGGAGATTACTTGTGTTCATCCATACTTGTAGCTCAAGAACAACAAGAAGGAGTTCTTGTTGTGCCCATATATTTTTCATATCAATGTGAGGAAAATTCTTCTTTTATATAAATGTCTTTATATTTGCATGCATGTTACATAGATCATTAAATACTAAATTAACAAGTAATTTAGCAACTAATTAGAGGAGTCTAATTAAGGTCTATGGACTTTCAAAATGTTCTTGAAATAATAAGATTATGATCTATGAAGTTGAAGTACCTAGAAATTTTGAAATTCGGTTTTCTAACATAAGAGACTTATGAAATTAAATGGAATCTATGCAATGAAATGATTTAATTGAGTTGTCCAATAAATCATTCTATAGACATGAAGATGTTTTATTTGGAGGTGTCCATTATAGTTGCATGGATAGACATGAAAATGTCTGCGAAATCTAAGTTAATGCGTAACTATGCTTAGATCCAAATCATCAGTAAAATACCTCATAGTAGGTGTGTACACGATACACAATAAAACCACATGTCCAAATAGGAATTTGGAATAGGATGTGTACATGACACAAGCCTAAGGTATATACCCAGAGGTTTTGATAATCTTTTCTATTATGAGATATAAGAAGATTTTCACTCGAATTGTCGAAAAGTCATGTATAGACATGAAGTTCAGTGGGAGTTAAAGTTATCATGTCAAGACATGAAGTTCAGTGGGAGAAATTGTTTTCCATGTGAATGACGTATCACTCATTGTGAGTGACGTATTCATGTTACCTTTTTGAAAGGAATGGTTGGATTTTAATGCTGGATAAGAGAGGACAACATGTATACTAAAATCAAAATCTATTGTGGAATAGAAGATTTTAGTTTAGCATTTAGAAAAGTGTCTTATATTGATAAGATCCTTAATCTATTTCAACAAGTTAAATAGGTTATTCATGTTGATGAAAGTGGGATCACTATGAAAGGGTCATAGTCATCCACTGAACCTAAGAGTTGTTGATCACATGAGTACTAATGTTTCTGCCATTAGGCCAATCATGTATGCCATTACATGCACGTACCTAAATGAATTGTATGCTGGGAGCATGACAAGCATATAACAAATCAATCCACATGAGTGTCATTGGATAGCCTACTAGAAAATCCATAGGGTTCTCAAGGAGAACTAGGGATTCATTCTTGTGTTTGGTAGAGAAGATTTGGATATGTAGTAAAAGTTACACAAACCCAAATTTCCAAACTTAAAAGGATTTATCGAAATCCTAGGCGTTCTTTTGTTATATAAGAAGCGAATAACTAAATGGATGATTGAAGAGTCAATCATTATAAATTCTACAAATAGAGACCTAGTACATTATGATGAGGTTAAGGTGGCTTACAAGGAGCTAATTGTAGATCCTTTCACCTAAATACCTATCAGTTATCATGATAACGAGTGGGAGTATCTTTCAAGTTAAAGAGCCCAACACTAGATAGAGATCTAGAAATGTACGTAGATGAATTCATTTTATTAGGAATAACGTTGGATAGAAGGAAAAAGCAATTCACAAGGTTGGAATAAATGAATACATGGTATATTCACTACCCAAGCCTTTATTGCATTTAATAAGATCGTCATGAATTGTCATGGACGAAATAAACCTTAGATTATATGATATGAAGTAATAACATTGTGTTGATTCTTCATATATGATAATCAAATTTATCGTTTGAGTTTCTAAAACTCGTTTTCTGCTTTGTTATATCCAAATGGGTTGTAGAGGCAATTATGAACCCCATTAAAGTGGACTGTATTAACATAGCATTGGCCCCTAGTTGCTTATATGAGGTGACGTCTCCAAGTGACTAGAGTGTGATGCGATTGATGACAAGCTCAAGTGTCATAGGGTCATAAGGGATGACCAATCGATCACATAGACAGACTGTAAGGGACAATCTGTCGGGCAGTGACCGCTTATAGAGTTCTGGCAATTCTTGTAGCCTGGTCGTGGCAAGAGCTACTACAGTATTCTTTATGAGTCAATTCTTTGACTAAAGACTATTCGCCTAAGGTGGCACAGTTTAAGAGTGACTTTGATTTATGCTCTACGACCTTCGTAACTGGGGTCAAATGGGCATCTTTTGGGTCATGATGAGCTGTGGCTATTCGAAGGGAATAGTGCGATAGAAATTGTCCACCCCTTGTCAGGGTTGTTTTAAAATCTCAAGGCCACTCGAGGAGGAGTAAGCTGGAAATGCGTGGCCACGCTCAGAAGGTATCTATGGTAGATAATTCCGGTCAGACAGTTACTCTCGAGATCGAGGAAACCACACATGATATGATCAAATGCAAGTACGACCTGCAAGACACCTTGCATTGAGTGGGAGATTGTAATAGGACAAGAGAATTGGTGACGCACACTTGTCTCGGACAAGTGAGAGATTGTTGGAGTAAGTGTCCTCAACAATAGTGCGATCATATGATTAAATCTATATAATAAGAATACAAAGGGATGATGAATATTATAGTCAACTGGTCAACATAAATCGGTAACGATTGGCTCAATTGAATTTGACATTACTGTCGTATGACGGTGGTGATCAGTTGATCTCTTGAGGTCACACCTAAACGACAATCCCCTAATCATGTACATTAATTAATTGTATAGTGATACAAATTAATTAATCCCTTAAATTGAACCAAGTTTAAATTGTAAGTGAGAAATATATCTTATTGTAATATTAATAAATAAGATTCATTTTAGTAATTTAATTGTTATATTACTAAGAATGCATTATGTTTATGAAACATTTGAGATAAGCGAAATTGGTTGATCATAATTACAAATTGTTGTAGATTATATTAACCAAATATGAGATGACCAATTTTATTTACATGTAATTATAAAATGTGACTTAAAATGTTAAGTTTAATTTATTTGTTATGAAATTGCATTTAAATTAGTTAAATGCACATTTATAAGCAAAGATTACATGTTATATGTCACATGTAACATGTGTGACAAATGACAAATTGCAAAGATAAAATGGACACCCATTTTTACATGGTGCACCGGTTTTTATGGGTTAGAAGAGGCACTTGGATTTTAATTATTAATCTAATATGGATTAGACAAAATGATTAACCTAAAGCTTAAAATTAGCTAGCCTACTTTCTTGTTAAGACAAAAAGCAAAGGCATGATGCTCTTCTAATTAGGAGATATTTTCTCCTTATTTGTATTCATTCATCTCATAAGTAAAAGAAACATGCTTATCTCTCATAAAAACACAACTTCTCACACTAGAAAAGTTTGAGAAGCTTCATACAAACTTGAGTTCAAATATTAATACAAGATTACTAAGAGTAGTAATAGTGGTATTAGTTTTATTTTAAGGGAGACTACTATATTATACTAGTGTATTATTTTAGTAGTGATTTAGGAGTTGTCTTGGGTGCAACTTATTGGAGAGTTTCTAATTTGAAACTAGGAGTTCATCCTTTGATTTATAGCTCAAGAACAAGAGTAGGAAGGAGTCCTATCTTGTGCCCAAAAATTCGTTCCAATCCAATGTAAAGAACAATTTTTTTTTCTCTTATTTATCTTTAGTTATGCATGCATAAGATCCTTTACTTTAATGAGTAAACTATTTGTAAAATGATATTAGAAATGTCTAATATCGAGTTTAAGAAACTAACACTTACAAGAGACCCGTGCACAAATGCTTTTCTTGGAAGGAACGCACCATGTAGTGCGCCACCTCTAAGAGATCGGTCTAATGTGTTCGCGTCCCTTTTGCCTCGATTTGTGTGCTTCATTGTCGCCTAATCCGAGGAAGATTGATAATGACCAATATTAATTAGTCTAATTTTTCAATCATCATGACTAAATGCCTAATAAACAATATTAGAATGTCTAATCTAAGTTTTAAGTCTTTTCATTATTATTATAAATTGACTAGCTTTTTTTTATTTTTTTTGTTTTCAAATCTACTTTTAATTGATCTTCGATCTTGATAATTAATATCAAACGGTTTAAAGTTCGATTCTTTCTCATATATTACTGATTTATTATCTTAAAATTTGTTTTCGAGTCATTTTGATTTCGTAAATAACCACAATTTACACGATTTTCACGGCAGTCTAATTAAGTGACTTGGCGGATCTGAATTTTAAGAGTCGGATACATCCTTAGAACATACGCATCATCTGATGCGTCTCTTCTATGAACGTATCTTCCTCTGGTTTGTCCTTCGTTCAGATAGAACAATCATATACTCATAGGTGGCATACTATGACTATTAACAATAATATCGCCTGTTTCTCGTCATTAAAAGCTATTATTAATTATTTTTGACATTTATTCTTCAATTATCCTTTTCAAATCATTTATTTTGTACTCGTTTGTGTATAGCGTTTGTATATAAATTTCAACCTTAACCATTAATCTTATTTGTAATTAACCAACATAATAAAATTCAAATGCTAGGTTTGATACGATATTTTTTTGCGTAGCCTGCAAAATCGATAAAGTTGGTTAAAAAGAATACAACTCCAACCATTAGTAGAGGCCGCTATCGAATGGGTGTGATTGGTTGTTCGATTAAAGAACTTCAAAACACGTAACATCACCCCTTAGTTGAAATCTTTATGAGCATCAATGTTCATGGGTATAACGAGAGTCACTATAGACATAGAATGCTAGGGGAAACGAATCTTAATGGTCATATTAATTTTGCTTTGTGCTTAATTAATTTGACGTAGCATGAAGTATTCGAACGGTTTCCAATTTTTTCATAATAAATTGGTGGCGACTCTTCAAATGTTATCAAACCTTTCACCAATTTCAAGGAATTACAAATCGATCACAAACCCATGACGTACTCCTTAGGTGGCTTCGTACGCGAGTGTCGCCACTTCGCAGGTGGCGTTGGTCCACATGAATTCGTCTTTCTTCCAAATCCTCTTCGTTTTTATAGGTTTTGACGATTTTGTTGACTAATTACCGTTGACTCCATCTTCTTCACAGGTGGAGTGGTTATTTGAGACGATATTGAAGAGAGACAAGTTGCTGCCACCTTGCTTTCTAATGTGGATGATAGTGGTAGCTGAAATTGCTTGTGTTGTTGCAACTAGATTACTAAGGCCCTGTTCTTTTTTGCTGAAACGAGCTGAAGTGAATTAAAAGAAGGTGAGCTTAAGTGAACTCTACTGAATAGAGCTGAGTTGAAGTGAATGGAGTTGAAGTTAAACTTAATTTTATAAAGAGATTATCTAAACAAAATTGACTAAAGCAAAACTGAACTCAGCTAGATAGAGGCAAACTGAAATAAAACGAGCTGAAATTAAGTCAGAAAGAACAGAGCCTAAATCTTGAAGTAAGGGGATGAAGAGCATGAATGGGGTGTTTGGTGGTTTAGTGTGTTTTAATTAAATTAGGTTTCTTTTTTCATCAATGTGACCTGATTAACAGGTAACAAGTTATTAAGTGCATTATGAGAAGCTGAAGTTAATAGTACGATTTGTAATGAGATTAAATATAATTGAGATTATTATAGGAACGTTAGCCATAGTTTGAACTATTCTTGACAAATTCTCGTTGAAGATAGACAAATTTCGCCTTCAGCTGAAAACGGAACAAATGTGTTCAGTTTAACGACAAATGTAATCATGTCACAAATAATATTCAACCCTTTTTCAACTAAATAAGGAATTGACTTACTAATTATTAATACCCTAACAATTTTTTTAAAAAAAAAGAGAATATGATATGGGAAACAATGGAAAATGGAGCATTTTGCCATGGTTGACGAATGATGATGTATTCTATGAGTCAGAAAAAGGGCCACAGGCAAAAGTGTTTTTGAGGGGTAGTATGGTCAGAAGACAAGTAGACCATTCCATATTTAATTTAAAAAATAATAATCCAGCATACTAAATCTATCACATGCTCCATGTTCACCTATTTTACAGATACCAACCATGAACCAAGCAGATAGAATAGCCATCCAATTCATCCATCCATTAACATAACTTTATTCTCCTCTCTTTTTATTTAATGTAATTTAATTTAATTTAATTTCCACCATTTCTACAAAACAACAACCCATAAGAAAAACACCTCCAAATTGTCATAAATATCCTATATATCTATGTCTTTCCTTCCTTTCCTAATCTAAATAAAATAAAAAAACAAAGTTAGCATTGAAACCAAAAAGACATACAAGTACATAAAAAGAAAGGTCAGAAATACCCTTGATTGGAATCCTCCATGCCTTAGTAGTTTCTCTGGTAGTGGCAGAATGTCAAAAGTATGCATGAATGAAATTGAAGGGAAACAGAAACAAGTTTTCCGAAAAAAGAGTGGGTGGTTGTATAATATGGTATGATAAAGATGGGGCCGACCCTTTTTGGGTATTTCACCACCTCACCTTCCTGCTTTCCTTCCATTCAATGTTTCCACAGAAGAAGAGATAAAAATATAAGGAACTAATAACTTGTTATCTATCTTCTCCATCTCTCTATTTCTCTTCCTTTTTCCATAATACCCACATACTTTCCTTTCTCTCTTTTTTCTTTCTCTCACCAATCAATCAATCAATCAATCAATCAATCTATCTATCTATCTATCTATCAATTACCCATTCAAGTTTTCATCTTTCCCTTTCTTCCTTTGCTGCAATTGTTTTTAGGGTTTGTGTTGAATTTGATTTGGGGGATTAGGGTTCATGGGTGTTTGATTTTATTTTAGTAAAAGGGTTTGTGTTCCATGGATTATCGTAGATTGAATTGTGTTGTTGATGATGATGAGGCTAAACTTAAGGAGAAGCATCAGGGTCTCTTACAAGACTATTTCGTTTTGCAAAAGGTTTCTTCTTTCATCTTATTATTATTAGTATTACAATTTGCTTATCTTTTTAATTATCTTCAACTTTTAATCTATATTGGGTTTGTTGTTTAGAATTAACAAGGCTGAGATTACTGAATTATGATTAGATTGTCAAAATTTTAGTCTAACGATTCTAGATTAGAGTTTAAGTGACCAGTTTGAGTGTTTTCCCCCCATCTTCTTTCATACAATTCAAAGGTAGTGTTATGATATTAGATGATTATAAGGATTCATCAACAACTTGTCTGAATTTCGACTGTAAATTATCGCGGCTAATCGTTGTTTGTTGTTTCCCCAACTCCCTCTAGAATGAATTGCTTTTATTTGGTAAAGTGTTTGCCTTCAATAGGCTATCAGTTGATGGATGTATCTGTTGGTGGTTCATATATTGTTGTGTGGTTTTGTGTAGGAATGTGTTTCGAAGAAGAGAAAGCTAAAGGAATCAAGGGAAAAGAAAATCACCCTTCTGGATGAAATAAGGTAATCAACTCTTAAACTCAAACTTTTTTAGCAAGCTCCTCTCTAATTTTTTCGTATGAGTGAGATGCATCGGTTCTCTTCCATGACTTCACTTCAACAATTGCTTATCCATGCTACTATGCTAGTTTTCCACAATATTGTATTGTCATGGCATTCACAATGAAAACACGGAGTATTTTTTTTTATTATTATCTGACAATTGTGTTTGCCTGATCACAGATTTCTGAAGCGCAGACGCAATTTCCTTCTGAAGAATCAAATGCAAAATTCAGAACAGCGAGAAACTGTTAAGTTACATAAAACAGATGCAAAATATAATGCGGAATCAAGTCGAAGATACATGAATGCTAGTGCTAGTACCAGTGGACAAGCATTCCAAAATCATCGTCCCCCCATGATCCCTATTAGGAATCCGGTACTTTCCTTTAGGCCTTTTTATTTATGGTCATTTCATTCTATTCTAGCATTCTTCTTATGTGATATGTACTCTGTGTTTTGGGCATGGATACGTATCCAAGTACTCTATTTGACGAGCCATGACTCAACTTTGAGACACGAGACCTTGTCTAATTGAGGATACGTGTAATGGAAGACGTCTTCAAAACAGAAAATCTATTAAAAATAGGAATCATACCAAAGTTTTGAAAACAAATGTAGAGATGCTGGAGACAAGGCTTAAAATTGCCATAAACGATGCCATATACTTCATAGTAGCCTCCCTTTATAACTCCACTCAGAAAAGTGTTGAATTGTTAATATCAAGTACTGAGTTTACTGCGAACCAATATCATTGTCAGTCATTACAAAGTAGAAACTTGGTAGGTACAAAGTACAAGGAAAGCTTTAGTGATTGTGGTTTCTGAGTTTTGCGTTTGTTGTAATGCAGGTTACCAGTGGTGAAGAAGTGGTGGCTTCTACACCGTTAAATTCGGGGAAGAAGATGAAGAGCCTGTTTACGAATGGGAAACGACAAGAGAAAAGGAAAATTTCTTGGCAAGACCAGCTCGCCTTGAAGGTCTAAGTTCTACTAAATTTGTGCAGAAAAGGGTTTGATTGCCCTTGAAATAGTGAACCATTATTTTCTTGTGCTAGTATTCCTTCTGTGAAAAAAGATGTAGTTTTGAACTTTTGCCTGTGGGATGCATACTGACAATTACTGCAGGGATGCATTTAGCTTATAGTAGAAAAATTACAATTTAAGAAAGTGATGAATCATTATAAATTTTTAAGTGTTTGTTATCTGTTGCAAACTTCATTGCTTTTCCTGTTTACTTGTAGCAGAGAATCATTCTGAATCACAGTTTTTCGAATAGTCTGTGCTCATCACGTTCATCTCGTTTTGTAATGTTTATTGAGACAGTTGGGTTATGTCATTTTCTTGAGGTTTTGTACTCCTTCAATGTTGGATTATGAAGTAGTCCACTCTCTGACTAGACCGAGTCTTAGAATTGGAGAGGATAGGAGAGGAGGTTTGGTTAAGGAAAATACCCAGAGATTATGTTCTTATTATTTCATGTTGCCGTAAAATCTCATTAAACAAGTTGTACTTGTATTGCGGAGAAACAGTCGAATTTGTGTAATTTTTATGGATCATTCGGAAATGCCACTAGTCCGCTTTCTAACATAACTCTCTTTGCAACTGATACCACCCTGATACCAGTATACCACCTTAAGGCCATGTTTCGTGCACGTATAGACTTGTCAAACGAGTTGGCCGTGTCGGCTCTCGGATTGAGTCATACGGCGGGTCAAAATATGGGTCACTCAAATACGGGTCGGGTCATTCGGGTCACGGATCGGGTTAGGGTTCTATAATACGGATAAAAAATAGTTTATAAAGCCTTTTTCTTGCCATATCCAAAGGTCGACCCGTTTGAATCGGATATCGACCCTAAACTAATAGGTCATTTCAAGTTCCAGTCAAATGGATCGAGGGTAGAAATTTTTGTGTCTTAACCCTCGAAAAAATGGGTCGGGTCAGGTGGCGGAATACCTCAAGATATTAACGGAATTTGTCAATTTTACCTTATACGAGTAATTAATTTAAAAGTGAAAATGTTACTCTTTGAACAAAAAAAAAGGAGATGGGTAAAGATTTCGAAATATAGGTTGGGGAGCATAACATATAAGCAGCATTTATCAAAGTGAATTTCATGCACCCCTGCCGACTAAAGAATTGCAATAACATGGTAATATATGAATTGGTGTGATACTAGACGTAGTATCTAATAGCCGTCCGCCCATTCCAAACTTGTCCATGTTCTTGGTTGAAAATAATTCCAAGGATATTTACACATCCCCAGAAGTTGTAATGATCTTTTAAGCATCCGGAGCAGTCAAAATTATCTGGTTCAATAATAGTAGCCTACAGAGTATTTATGAGGCAACCATCCGACATAACCGTGGAGCTATCAAGCTGAAGCACCCTCACCGGACATTCCTCCGACTTCTACTACTTCCTTAGGAATAGTTTTCACAGAAATAAGACCACCGCCGTGTTTCCTCAGCAATGTCATGTGCTCATCACTCTTCCTATGAGCTGCCATAGTTGCTTCATCATGTGTCCCCTTGTTGCACATCTTGCAATGCCAGTACTTCACTAACTCCACGCTTTCATCACCATCAATCTCTACCCCTTCACTGTCTACTATATCCTTAGGAATACTTGCTTGCTTGTTTTCTGGCTCAGCCTCTTCATCTTTGCTTAGTTCAGAGATGGAATTATCGGGTTTTTCTTCATTTTTCAGAATACCCTCTTTTTCTAAGCTCTTAGCCCTCACAACCTCGATCATTGAAACTTTTTCAGTAGACCCCACCTTGGCTTTGTGTTTTTTTCCTTGTAAATGAGCATTCAGATTGTTTTCGGATGAAGCTGATACTCCACATACTGAGCAGTACCATTTATTGTCGCTATCAATAGCATTCCCACAGCTTGAAGGTACTGACGTTACCAGTATGCTGTCAGTCATTTCACCAGTTTGAAGCTTAGCCTCCTTAGCTTTGTGCTTCTTTCCTTGGAGATGGATTGTTAGGAGTGCCTCAGAAGTAACAAACACTTGGCACAAAGAGCAATTCCATTCCTTGGCATCAGAGCTATTCCCTTGCTCTGAGCTCAAGGTACTATCATGTTGCAAAGGCAGCTTAGTGTCATTAGCTTTGAATCTTGCTTCTTTTGCTTTGTGTTTTCTGCCTTCGAGATGACTATTCATAGTCAGCTCGGATGTAGTAGACACTCCACACAAGGAGCAAAACAACTTCTCTGAATCCTTGCTCATAGTTAGAGTCGTGTCTTCATCACAAGGCATCTCGGCTTTCCTTTTCGTACCAATTATGCCAGCACTAGGCGTTGCCTGCAAAGGAATGATATGACAAAAAGGTTTAAAAAATGGAACTTTGTGTTCGGAAGAATGTGACTGAAAAGGAGGTCAAATGCAAGAATCAAACACAATGTAAATGAGATGCCGAGTAATTTTAGTGATTTTTGGGCTCAAATGCTCGCCAAAAAAAGAAGTAATAAGTATATTTCCAATAAGATGGACAAATTGAATTCTATTCACGCTTTGCATTACTTGAAAAGATGTTTAGAGAAATTTAATAATACAAAATGACAAATCCAAAACAAGCTGAGATTTCAACCAAGAACTACCAACATAAATCACATTGAACAAAGATTAGGGTACAGCAAGAGTACATATAGCAGTAAATCTAACAGTGCAACACTTAAGCATAACACACCATTTCTTCAAAGACATTAGCTGTAAGAGAGACAGTGGTTAATCGTTGTGGTTGCATGAGCATACATAATCAAAGACTTCAAACAGAAGATCCACATTCTAAGATGAGAAAAAGTAGGTAAACTGCATATGCAGGAGTATATATGTGTCCAACACTTGAGATATTCACAAAACCTGAAAATGAAGAAAAAAGCGACAAAATGATCAAGCATCTAGCAATCTGTTGAGGTGAGGGATGTTTAAAGGAGATATTTCACAATAGCTGAAACCAGAGGAATGATCTTCATTCTAATTGCTTTTTCCATAGCTAGCAAAATTTCGGGCTTGAGAACTCTTTTTACTAAAACATCAGATTCTTATAGGGTTTCCAAGTTCTAACATAACACTCGTCCAGATACTTAGCCAATGATACCGACTCACAGCACTATTACATTATATGATAAACATGACAAATGTAATAACGAACATAAGAGGAACATATGCATGAGCAAGAATCGAATGCCAACCAAAGAAATAGCATCGCGTAAAACAACATAATCAATATAACAGTAAATGCTTCAATAAGATGACAGGAACAGGTTGAGGTAAAACATATGACCTCCTCAGCCATCACATCGTCAGCGAAATCAGCAGTAGACTTGTCCGCAACATGAGCAGCAACATAACCGGGATCTCGATTGAAAGGCCATTTTCCTAAGGCTACCTCATCCATATGCAGCTTTCCCTCACTTCCAATCACATTACTCTGAGATGGGTATGGATTAATAAGCGACATTTGACCGCCACTTGGACAACTCGTGAATTTCATTTCCCTCACTATATTATCATCTGAAGTGCCTAAATTCAGCAAATAATCATCATAATTAGGGCAATTGTGTCTACTACCCAAAGACTCATATCTGGATAGCATATCAAGATCAACATTTGAAAACCCATTAAAATTCCTCATACCCATAACTTGTCTCTCAATTATGAGCTCCATTCTAACCTCATCTTCAAGTTTCCGACGCCGAATCGTCTCAGAAGCAATTATCTCTTCCCTTATCTTCCTCTTCTCCATCACTCTCGCTAATTCAACAGCATTACTTTCTGCATCAGTATCACCAACAGCCATTTTCCCTAAAACAACACAAAACCCATGATCATAACAGTAAAAAGAATCAAACTTTAAATGCAAAAGTTAAGATTATGAAAAATCAAACCTTGCAAAGGAACGTTACGATCAGGAGATATTGCATCATCATGTTTTTGTTCCATGAAGATGAATAGAAGAACAATGCAGGAAGAACTGCAAAAGACAGAGAGGGTTTTGATGAATTGTCTTTTGGGTTTGCAAAACCAAGCTAATTAAAGCACTTTACGCTGATTCTCTCTTTTTTCTTTTTTTTCTTTTTTCTGTTCTTGTTTTGGTGCAATTATAAAGGCGTTAAACTTTGTTCGTCTGGAAATATTAATGGGCTCTGAGCCTCTGATCACTGCTCGCCTACTCTGATACTCCCCCTGACAGTATCTTCTTGTACAAATATTTGGGTCCTTATTTTCGCAGTCCACATTTTACTCATCTTAGTAAACTATTAACAATTATACCTCTCTCAATTCTAATCTCATTTTCCCTCTCTAATCTCTTTCTAATTTTCTTTCTCTCTCTCTAATCTAGTAAGTATAATAACCTAACTTTCATTCATCATTATCTAAAATTGTTGGAAAAAATTCTTCGAACTCTACGTCATCGTAAAAGAAAAATAAATAAATTATGTTTTAAACATGTACTAAAGAAAATAATTAAAATTTTAAAAAAATGAATTAGAATACATTATATTGACAAAAATAATTCCAGTACATTGACAAAAATAAACAAACTTGTACTAAACAAAGGAATTGAAATACAGTACATTGTAAACAAATAAATTGGAATACGAATACAGTACATTGTACTAAACAAATGAATTGGAATACATTGTACTAAACAAAAAATAATCAAACTTGTACTACATTCCGACCGCCTCTTCACCGGACGCCCGCCCCTACGCCGGACACCCGACATACCGCCGGCCTCCCCTACGCCGACCGACTCAACGTCGGAAACACCTGTACGGCTGCACTATACTGCCACCCCTTCGTCTCCCCTAACGATGTCCCATACAACAACCCCTACTAAAACGGCCGCCACCACTACACCGGACACCCCTTCGCCGTCCACTACTACTCCGGCCACCGCTACCTCAACTCCTTCACCCAACACAGTATCAAAAGAAATTTAAACCCCTAATTACATAATACCCTAATTAAAAAGCAATAAAGACATTAAAAGATAAAAACGAGTAAATTATATTAACAGTTTTTCTAACGTGTGCCCTAAGGGCACACATTAGTATGCTAAGTATGGAAAGATTTATGAGATATTATGACTAATTATGGTAAAAGTATGTTCATACTTGCATTTGTGATGAAAATATGTTGTGAATCTTTCCATACTTAGCATACTAATGTGTGCTTTTAGGGCACACGTTAGAAAAACCGTTATATTAATATGAGATTAACCTATTAATTACCTGTTCGTCATTTGAATAATCGTTCATACTTGAATTTTTTTTATGGAATAATTTGAAGAAGGTTAGAGAGAAGGTAGAGAGGAGGTAGGGGGAATTAGGTTTGATGTGTTTTTTTTTGTAAAGGGTAGCAAATGGAAAATTAGGTGTAAAAAGTACTAAAATGAGTAAAAAACGTACTGCGAAAATAAACTCCGAAATATTTTTATCAAAGGTAAACAAATGATGAATGGGACGAGTGTACTTATATTATCGTCGCTTTACCATTTATATAAGTTCATGTTGAACTTTTTTTCGTCAATTGTTTAAACTTTAACTAATATGGGATGTCCTTTTTCGCATACGAATTTTACTCTTTCACATACGTTTTTTACGACTTTACCCTTATCATTTTTTCCCTCAATCACACAGTTGATTTTTTTTCATCTCCCTCCCTTCACCTGCGGCACCCACCTTCCGGCGACCCACCCTTCGGCGACCACCGTCCCCTTCTCCATCCGGGTATCCTAGTTCGACATCTGTTCTCTCTGATAGTTTCAGCATTTGTTCTCTCTGATAGAGTTGTCTCTTTCGATAGCAGATAGCCTATTCAAATACTTGAGCATTTCACTCATTTAAATCCTCCATTTAGGATGTCAAATTGTACACTAATTGGTTTGCATCTGCTGAGAATTTTTAAGCCTTCAAAATTTGAAGCCGATCATCTGTATGTTTATGCGTCATGTATTTTATATGCCACAAAGTTCTTGATATAATTGATAATCATTGATAAGAACCACTGCGTGCAGTGTAATCAATAAACAACTTAAGTACTTTATTAATTGAAAATTTCTGGTTCATTGTCAAGTTTTTAGAGCAGTTATGGTCGATTTTAGGGAAAATGTACATATAAAAGTAAATTTGATTAGGTTTAGGAAAAAGGGTATGATAAGGAAAGTTAATGAAAAAGTGTATGTGAAAGGGGAAAAATCGTATGTGAAAAAGTAATTCCGAATATAAAAACATCAAATAATTGTTTGATTTCTTCTGATCTTGCATCACTCTCCATTTACTCTCTATCAGTTTTTAAAAATCCGATAAGTGTAGCTAATAAGATTAATTCTTTATTAGCGCATTTTTTATGGGAGGAAACTAAGCAACGGCTACTCAATGGGGTAGTAAGAATATCATTTGACTCCCAAAATTAGCTGAGGGGCTGGGCATTAGAAACATCACAAGCCTCAATCAAGCCCTGCTTGCGAAAACAGAGTGGAAAATCCTGGCGGAGAGATCCTCGCTAATTAATAGACTCTTTTATGCTAAATATAAAGGTCAAATTACATCCTTATGGCAGGGAAAAACACAGGGATTCATTAACTCCTCATGGGGGTGGAAGGGAATTAGATGGGGAATTCCGTTGCTTATGCCTAATCTCATTAGGAAAATAAGAAACCCGTCCTCGATCCCAATTTGGTCTTCAAAATGGGTCGATGGATGTATTCCGATCCCAAAAGCAGGGAAAAAGGCTATGGACCACAATATTTTGAAAAACTGGAAAATTAGCCATTTTCAATCAAGGGATGGTTCTTGGGATATGTGTCTCCTTAAAAAATCGTTTGATGAAGAATTATTTGGAAATTCACGCCTAATGGGAAGTATAATGCAAAGAGTGGGTATTTGGAAGCAAAGATGATGAAAAATGCAAACCTAGAAACTATATTAGAGAAATTCATAGGCAAGACAAGAGGAATTATCATGAAAAATACATGGAATCTCCCGGCGCCAAACTTATGGAAAATTCTTGTCTAAAAACTCCTTACGGATGCAATCCCAATGGGTGAGGCTATGAAGAGGAGAAATTTAAGGGTCGACTATAATTGTGGATTTTGCAAGGATAGTGATACCCTTGAAACTACGGACCATGTTTTCAGAGATTGTTGTATACGAGTAGACTTTGGAGAGGATGCCCCTTGGGATTAGAAGTGAGATGGCTAATAATTGCAATATCAAAGAACGGGTCATAAAATGGATAAATTTTCTGCAAAAGAGGGATCGGAAGAATGAATTGGTTTGTGTCTTTATCTGTATGATAACCTCTGGTACTCCAGAAATAAGGCTCGATTCAATGATGGGCGTATCCATGGAAGAGACCTATCAAGTTTTTCAAGCTAATTTATCTCTAAGATTGGAAGCATCGAAAAGAAAAGGAATGATATGTGAGGTAAAAGATAAATATGCCCGGGAAAATAGTCGCGAAGAAGGAGATAGAGAGGAATGGAAAAGCCTATAGGTTCTCTATTATCTCAGGATATAGTCATCGCCTGAGGACTAGAATCAAATGCGATGCGGCCTGAAAGTCAAAGTATAGGATTGATGTTGGTTGGGTGTCTTATGTTGATATGAATGGATCATCGTACTGCTGCTCAGAGACTTTCATGGCGGAATCTGCCTCGCAACTGAAGACATGATAATTCTTTTAGCTTTAAAATGGGCAATTAAAAAGAAAATATGACATGTGGATATGTTCTCAGACTGCCTTTCTGCAGTTAAGCAGATCACGGGTACTTAAGAAGCTCACTAGAAAAACATAGGCACAATTGTAGATATTCTAGTACATGCCAACCTTTTTCATTGTTTTTCAATCAATTACATTCCTAGATCTTTGAATATGAGAGCTCACAATGTAGTTACACTAAAGCAATATATATAAGATCTAGAATGGTCCAGCTGTTAAAAAAGAAAAAGTTTGAACATAACATTACTAATCCAAATTTGAGAAGTTGAGAGGTGACACTCATAACGTGAACTCAAATCATGTCATCATCAAAATCGCCCCTGAACTATTACACCCTATAATGACCAAACCCGCTTGAATTAAAATCGATCAGATTGACCAGAAACAACTCAAACCCAAAATGTCTAGCCCCTTTTTCACTCAAATGCCCTTATTATCCCTTTTACTATATGTAAGTATCCATACTGACAACATAATAGTTAAAATTTTCACAAGATAGACAAAGTTAGTCCCTTTTTTGTTGTTTAAGTCTTGGGGAGGCAGAAGCATTATTCATGGTCTAAATCTAATTCAGCCAAATCTAGGGTGGCAAGCTGGACCTCAATCCAATCTCAATATATGTGAATCAAAATTGATTAATGGAATGAGGCCAAGTAGCATCACAAGTCTAGGATTCCCACCACCAGCCTCAATGCTTCAAAAATCAGTGAGAGAATTAATTCTTCCATCACTGGAGTAGAATCTTGACCTTATTTATGATATCTTTCAGAAGGATTGGGCTACGAAAATTAGGGCGATCCCAATTTGTCCTTAAATATCTAAGGATTTTATTTACTGGACTCGAACGCCCTCTGGTATTTACTTTCTCAAGAGTGGATATGCCCTCGCTAGGGGTGAACAAATAAAAAGTGGCCCGGGACCGGTAAACCGGACCGACCCGGACCGGCCGGTCCGGTCTCCGGGTCCCAAAACATATGGTGACCGGTCTCCGGTCCGGTCCATACTTAAAAAAATTTCAATTTTCCCTTTAAAAGAAGGACCGGTCCGGTCCAAACCCGGAAAAAACCGGACCTTAAGGGTTCCGGTCCGGTCCGCTCCGGTCCCCCTCTTAACCGGTCCGGTCTCCGGTCTTGGAATATGTGGTTATCCGGTCCGCGGGTTTATCCGGTCCGGTCCGGTTCTGGACCGGTGAACACCCCTAGCCCCTAGCACTAAATCTGTACCTAGACGGAAAGAGCACTAGAAGGATCTTAATCGAATTAGTCCTAAAGCCAAAAAAAATTGTCGGAAAAAACTTTGGTTCTTACCAATCCCTCAATCTTGGAGAATCCTCATATGGACAATCTTGTCACAAACTGTGCCCACAAAGGATGAATTCTTAAAGAGACAGATTCAAATTGATCCAACTTGTCCTCTATGTAATAGACTTGGTACCACAGAATCCAGTTCTCACCTTTTCCGTGACTGTGAGGTCCCTCTCTGGGGATCTGTGTTGATAATGATGCTCATGTTGATCTAGACTGCTGGATTATTAATAGGTGCAGATACTTATCCTCAAGGGACAATAGTCTCAATACTACTATCACCTCCATATCTATCTTATGGAGCACTTGGATCATTCGTAATAGGATTATTTTCAAGAACGCCTCTTTTTCGCTTCAATTGCTTTTTGATATTCAAGTGAGATAAGTGAACTCAACTATCTTAGCATACGATACCAGGAAAAACAACGGAGCTTACTCAAAAAGCATGGAAAGTCATGATGTTGAGAGGAAGAGGGATAAAATCAGGAATTGCTTCCCATTCTATATGATAAGAGGTTATGGAAATTGCCAGGCTTTCAGGGCAGAAGTTGATGCATGATGGGTCCCCACTCTTCAAGCTTCTATAGGATAGGTTGTCTATGATGCTCATGAACATCAAGTATACAGACAAGCGGAAAAATGCTTTGCCGAAAGTGCTTCCCACGCAGAAGCAATCGGTATTCGAGAAGTTATAAAATGGGCCTGTAAGGAAAAAATCATGCACCTTCATGTGCAATCGGATTGTTTGCAGGTTCTGCTTCAAATTGCTAAAGTCGAGCAACTACACCAAATGAACACATGCATAATTGCAGATATAGAATCTGAGTTACCTTCATTTCATTGTATTTGTTTTAGTTTTATCCCACACAATTTAAACAAGCTAGCACATAGTCTAGCTGGAAGTGTGCGATGTGAATGTAACATACTCAATCATTTACTGCTGTCACAAAAAATAAAATAAAAATTCATATATAACTTTGTTCTGAAATAGACAATCTCCCACTAAAAAGCACAACCAAATACTGCAAGGTGTTTGACGAATTGTTTGGAGATTTACGTTTTCTATACTTCCAACTCAAAGGGGAGAAAAGCACAAGCTTGCACTAATTAACACAGAATCTGTACATCCTATAAAGCTCCAGCGTTTGTTGCATGCACTTGAACAGAAATACAACCACCGAGACACGTCACAGTGAGATAAATTTCATATACAGCAATCGCTTGAGAAAACACCCAGAATCTGAATAAGAATCATGCTCTTATTCATACAATTGAATAACAGAATTTAATCTTCTTTTCTAATTTCGCTAGATTCTGTCGGTTCTGGTTCTTGTTTTGCTTCAGATTCAGTCACGGGTTCAGAGGGTGAAGCTTCGTTGTCGGAGGAAAGAGTAGAGTTTTGCATGGGTTTCTTGAACTCGACAATAATCATGGTCATGTTGTCTGACCCTTCACCTCCAGCAGTTGACGGGGCCAGACACCGGTCAAAGACTCTCTCACAAACAGCAGACAGCTTGGTTTCCTGCAACCATTACGTATAATTTTAATGAGTTTACTCCCCATACCATATGCAACATTTAAGGCATCTCATGCACTTACCGTCTTTAGTTGTTCATGAACAAAATCTACAAGTTGCTGGCTCGTCATGCAGTCCCTTTACAAAACCAAACAAAAAATCAGCCTACGAGTTATTTCCTATATCCATTTATATAATCCCTATCAGACTTTGGAAGTCACACCAGTGGCGGCTAAGGCCAAGTTCAGGCTGAGCGGAGGAATTGGGCCTCCAAACTGTTGGTATGTAATCTAAAATGACAGCCCATAATTCTATCAAAAACATAGACCGGTGTAGGGTTACAAACTTTGCTTATCAGCCAAAAGCCCTGCGTTTGTCCCTCCCCATAATTATTTTCAACTCTTTTTTTTGTTTAAAATGTTCTTTGGACGATGTAATATTAACTAGCTCAGTCTAAAGCATCTCAACATATTTTGAGCCTTTTCGTTTTGTTGTTGCACGGGTTGTCCACATTATTTAAGACACACCTACGTTACACAATGTCAACTTTGAGCATTTATTCCTCCAAATATATGTACGGTTAATATGGAATATGTTTCCATGCTTGATTCGGTGAACCACATATTTTTGTAGTATCTCTCTACAGAAAGTAGCAGTCGTCAGAGTATATTATGAGAGAACATTTGTTTAAGCTGGAAATGTGTGACCGTGGAGGTCAAATGGAGGTAACTTCTGGTATAGATTGTTAGAGCCACAACTCGGTGTGTGTGGGTGTGTAGGGGGGGGGGGGGGGGGGGGGGGGGGGGGGCTTACCATATCCCATCACAAGCTAGCACAAGAAATTCATCGTCGTCACAGAGTTCAATCTGTAGTGAAAAGAAAAGGATAGTAAAGCTTAGGAAAGACAGATAGATACACAAGAAAAGACAAATGAAAAAAGGAGGTGATGACACGAAGCAATTGACGAACTCATTATAAACTGCGTAATAAACTATCTGCAAACACAAATAATGTAACTTTGTGGTACCAACCGTATTTATATCTGGGTTTGCTGTCACAATTTGTTTTTCAACAGGCAAGAACTTATTCTGCTTGAATTCCATATCACCTGTCCCAAGATTTGCATTGGTTAAAAAAGCTTGTACCTGAACAGTTACTTATATATGACATGTAACAAAGAAAACCAGGCCTATAAAGGCGTCACAGGTACAGGGTGAAGCTCTCAACAGAAAAAAAAAAATCGATAATTTTCTATCTACTCCTGCTACTCCGCATCTTTGTTTTTCTTATTCACATGTTACTTAGCCGCTACTTCTAATCTATCAATGCCAGAAACTTTACAAAAATCACGTAGGTTAATAATCGTAGAAGTCAGTGGTAACTAAATCATCGACAAAATGTTAAATATCTCACTAGAAAGAGCCAAGCTTATGGGATGGACAGAAACAGAAAGAGGGCCAATATATATGTGACGGGAGAGAGTAAAATATAATTGAATCAAGCTGCATTTGAGTTTGAGAAAGATGGAACAGGTACATTAGAGGTCAGGAATGGTCACTTCGGTTAATTGGCAGCGATTCAATGTTTGTCAAAAATACGAACTTCATTTCTGAACAGATTAGTTGATTGAAGAGCACATAACCTTACTAGCTGTTCAGGGAACAAAGAGTACAAAACCACTGTCGAAAACTAGACAACTAATAAAGATGAATCAAAAGAGTGGTACCTATAGCTCTTGCAAGGTTCAGACTTCCATTTACTCGCCCGGCATGTATGAACCCTCCAGCTTTTAATATCCTGTCTCTCTCAGCCTCCAGTTCAGGTTTATGATCCCTAGATAAATTATAAGCCTGCATTCGCAAAAAGATGAATTTCACTTTAACAATGGTGGAATATGTAATTGTCGTAATAAACTTTGTTGGGTCTTAGCATCATGTCCCACTAACTACTAAATTAAAAGATAGTTGAACTGCAAGCACACCTGGCCCTTTCTGGAGATCACACAGCGAGAATCACCAGCATTAGCGACAAGGAGTTGGCTGCCTCTCATTAGTGAGACACAGGCAGTACATCCTGAAGTAGGACCCGAGAAATCCGAGTGGGGCCCCTGGCATAAGAGTGTTTAAGTTAACGTGACAATGTTCTAATAATATAGTACCGACAGCACAATTAAGAACATATTGTTCATAGAAGATACTGTGATATAATTTGATAAAGCATCGGCACTGTGGTCCATCGATTTTGAAACCAGAATCTGGCACAGTAAAAGCATAATGCTTCCTATATTCCATTTTTATCTACTGTATTTGACTTTGGGAATTAAACAATTTCAATTTGGATCAATACTTTCTCACAAAATACACTAGGTAAAATTGTTCGAAGATGATAATATGAAAATAGATGTTTTCCGAAAGAGAAAGTGACTAGTGTGTGGTACATATACATATACCTCAAGAAATTAATAATGAAAGCTAACATAAGTTCACCATCAAAGTTAAATGGGGACACTAAGGGGTGCTAGTTTTTGTTCGCTACTATAATTTCCAGCAAAAGCACTGATGTATCTAAACACATATACAAATGCTGTAGTAAAACATTGTCACAATACACCACCAATGAACATCTTCCATACACTCAGAAGAAGGAAAAAAACCCTGTAAGCTAATGATAAATGAACAAGGCCTTTAAATGTTGTGGGCCAGTGGCCATGAGTTAAATCTACTCACTTTACTTGGAAAAGCTTCCTAAAAACACATAATTCCAATTCCATGATTCATAATTTAGCCTCTTGGTATTGGCACATTGTGACCACTGAAATCGTAATATAAATGTTAAAAAAGTGAATATAAAAATGCATCCAGAGAAGAAATTATTGATTTAAATTGTCTTGATTGTTGAATAAGATAGGCCAGAACAATATAAGAAACCTGAAACAGACAAAACAGTCGCTGCATGGAAGTCCATTACATTACAAAGAATAATGACCAAAGAATACAACCTTAAATGTTCGTACTCAAACCCTTTCTCAAAGTCAGGCACACATGAGTAGAAGCACCACAAAGGTAATTATATCAAAGCCAACAACAAAGAGCAACAACACAATAGCAAAAGCAGCAACAACAATGCCTCACAGGCTCCTACAAATGTTGGGGTACACACTCTACACAACCTAACTCACAATACAGAGGTCTTTTAAGGATGACCCATGATGAAAAGTGTCTCACATTTGCACAAACAGTACCCAGCACAAAAGAGAAAACATTACCAAGTTCACAAATACCTACATCTTCAAAGGCCCAGTCAACATCATCTTCATTACCGTCGCCAGTTTTTGGTGACCAAATGAGTCCCTCGATCATTCCAGTAAACCTGTTTAGCTTATCACCAAGAAAGGCTAATTCTCTCCAGCCTCTTTGTCCACGCATCATCTCATCCATCCTGTAAAAGCTCACAGAATCAATTCACGAGAAACTACAATAGATAACCTAAGATACGTTATGGACATATTAGATTAAGACCCAGTAGACGCAAACATCAATACTGCACCACATAAGACGAGTAAATATCCTTAGAAGAGATTGCCTAATTACATTTTAATGTACGCAAACCAGATCTTCAAATGTAGAAGGCAGGAAAAAGAGTGATGGAATTACTGCTCGAAAATCATTGGATTTTAGTGGGTAGTATAGTTGGAAGTTATTTACTAAGTGAGCCTAGTTGATTTACTGGGAGGTTATTTACTTGGTGGGTCTACTTAGTGGCTGAGATTTGTTTCCTGTAATGACTATATAAAGGCTTAATTATGCTGCTATTAATTAGTAGTTTACATGCAAATAATTTTCTAAAACAAGAGTATAAGAGTGTAGGCAATTAATTTCATAAAACAAGACCATAAAATAATTTTCTAAAACAAGAGTACAACTAGTAGGGATGTCAATGGGGCGGGGTGGGTGCGGAGGATGGGTAACCCGCACCCGCATCCGCGAACTATAAAGCGTACCCACACTCGCCCCGCGACCCGTGCGGGTTGAACTTTTCAAACCCGCACCCGCCCCGCGGGGATCCGCTAACCCGCCAAATTACCTTTCTCCTCATAATTTTTTTTTTAAAAAAAACAAATCATGAATCTAAACATATTAAGTTTCGTACGACTTATACAAATAGTATCCTGAAAGTATTATGAAATAATTTCACATTCAATTAACTAGTACATAAGCTACCAAACAAGTCTATTTTATTATTTTAGCTTTCATCTTTTTAAAATTATCATTTTTTTGTAAAATTTTACTTAGGTAGATGTATACTATAGGTGACTCGGACATCATTAAGGCGGGTATAAGCGGGGCGGGGACATGCGAGGTGGGTGGTGTGGGGCGGGGTGGCTACGAGGCGGGTCTCATGTGATACCCGCACCCACCCCAAGTGGGGCGGGTGTGGGGCGAGACCCGCCAAGACCCGCCCCATTGACATCCCTAAGTACAAGTGTTACCAAAATATGATTCAAAACTGGGTCTACAGAGGGATGGTAGCAACAAAACAAGACATATACGATGCAGAATAAAGATTCACTGGCTTAAGGAAGAGTCATTTTTGTTTCCAGCTAGATCTATTTGGGTCACTAGTCATATCTAAGGAAGAGGTGGGACGACAAGTTGACTGGTTTATTAGTGAACCTGACTTACTAGACTTTCTAAGAGCTAGTCTCTTTCCAACAAAGCGACTGGCAGCCTAATCAACATGTATTCAATTCTATCCAATTTAAACATTTGAGCTGAGTGCACGGCACAGACATGGAGTGATGGACCATTATCCCTCATTCTCTTTCTCAGGGCTTCACGAACTGCATATGTGAATAGATGATGCAACATATTCACGATCATAAAAAGTATATACACTAGCTAGATCTAAAACCTTCATCTAGTAACAAGACCAATTATCAATCAATTTACGTTCATCACTATATAATATAAAGTACCTAAAGAAAGCTTTCTGGAGAGCTGTTGTGAAGTCGCCAGCTGAATAGGCTTCACTCTTAAGCACTTGTTGGTGAAGAAATTTAGCGCAGAATTTCGCAACTACCTTACCTAGAAAAATAGAAGACTGGATAAGTAGAAAACCACGAGATTAACCATTACAACAATAATACACCAACAACATTAGCCCAACGCCTTAAAGGTTCCCATCCATGGCGAGGTTAGGGGGTGGGATGTACACAACCTTAGCCTTGAGTTGAACACAAAAAGGTGGCTTCAAATTGACCGAAACAAAATGGCATCAGAATTTGCACCCAGTCAATGTTACTTCACTATACTAGAAAGGCACACAGTTTAGTGAACAGACTTGCTTTATTACGTCATTTTCTAAAGCCAAAGGATAGTGAGTCTATGCCTTTATTCGAAATGGGAACCCACAAGACTAACCATCACAACTAAAAAAATGCAAACAGACTACCCTTAAAGTTTTACAAGCATTTACAATCCACAACTAACACATATAGCACAGACATGCATTTCCTTACCTTAGTTTGAAAATGTGCGCATGAAAGGGCCTAAGGCGCGCCTTGGATGAGGCATTATCCAAAACGCCTTGCTGCACTATAGATGCGCCTTTTAGATAAAAGGCTCACTTGGCGAAGCTCATTAACACGTCTAAATATTTAAATATGCCTTTTCTTTCCCCCATTATTCCTAAATTTTACTCATTTAGATGTTAGTCGACTTGAAAACTCCTAAAAATGGTATTGTTGCCCAAAATTTTATTTGAGAAATAAAATTAAGTTCCAAAAATAAGGCGCCTCGCGTCTAAAAGGCGCGCGCCTCCGCCTTGCGCCTCTTCAAACTAAGTTCCTTACACACTAAATACATAGATACATCCTTCAAATGACGCTGGTAATTTGGTGCATTTATAGCCTTGGGACAAAAAATATTAAATTAGCACTCAGAAGAACCACTAAATAGATAATTCACCTAAATCTCCCACGTTAAGTGGCATACTTCAAAGCCAATCAATAGCCTATTTTGACAGCATTGTCTTGTACCAGTGAAGTAATGTCAATATAGACTACATGATACTATAAACTTAGAGCTTTTCCGCACTTACCTCCGTGACCATCATATACGCCAAAGAATGACGTCGAAGCATCGAGATCAGGGAAGGCAGCGTGCTAGCAAAACAAAAAAAATCGGTTAAGTTGAGCACAATCTGAATCAATAGATCAGAAATGAAATAAGATCCAGATCATGTGTGCCATGAAATTCGATAATCACATCATTTCAGCTGGGATATTGGATTCAAAGAAAATATGAAAGCATAAAAGAGGGAACATAAGTACCACTGATTTATAGGAATTTTTTTACAGTAAATCACACATCAAAATATGTGCCAATTGGCTGGCAGATTTGAGCAAAAAGAATAAGGCAACTGGCGGAGCAAAAGTCATGCACGTTTTACATTTGCTTGTAATATCGAACTTTTCAATACGGAGACAAAGGATATGCATCACGAAAAAAGGGGGTATGTAAACATAACATCAACAGTTCATTGACAATAATCACGAAACCTCCTTCTACCTGACAAAAGATGAAAGCATATACAACTAGAATGTCAGCTCTATGACAATGTTTATCCAGTAACATTTTGGTTTGCATCTCTTTATATTGTACTCCCCTGTCCCGGTTATCTGTTTACCTAATCCATTTTTGAGTGTCTCATTCATTTGTTTACCTTTCTATATTAGGAATGCTTCTAATGGGCAATTTGATCTACCACAACCATTATTGTCCACTTGTCATCCAACAACAATTAGCAGAAATGGTCCCTTCCTCTTTCCTTTGTTTTTGTGCCAAAAGTAACGGTAAACGAATAACCGGGACAATGGGAGTAACACATCCTACAAAACCTTTCATCAGAAACTCTGGCACTAAACTTGTGTTCTACAGAAAATACAACGCTATAGTCCCAAAGGAATTGAGTATCAGCTATGATGATAATCTTGCCCATACTATGACATGTAAACAAACAAGAGAAAAAGTATTGTAAATCGTAAAACATTAATACCCATATTTCCTATTTCTCCGCTTGACCCAATCCCAACTGATATTGCTCACAATCACCCCTATCCACGTTTTTCTTAGGCCTCGCAATACCCATATTTCCTTCTTTTCCAAATTTTTAGTGTCGTAATAGGTGCATTCCAACTTGTAAGTTTCCTAATTCATACCTAGTCATTTTATCTGTTGGTAAGTAAAGTAGCTAAGCAAGTAAATAGAAGCCAACTTAATTACACAAATAAATCATGTCCATCATTCACGAATTAGTGACAACAATTAGAGAAACACATTGCTTTTATAATGGCCGAAAAAAAAAGGTTACTCACAGCATCTTCCATCGTAGCGCGCCAACCTTGCATAGAAGATAGCCCATACCTAACCCTGCTATTTTCACCGTCCTCTGACAACTTATCAGTCTTGGGCGTGCTTAGGTATACTCCCATCTTTCACCTGAAATCAAGCAGCCAAAAAAATTACACTACAGCTACACAAATTTGTACACTAATCTTTATGCAACAATACAGATGTTATCTACCTTCTCTCCCACCTTCTCCCTTTCCCCTCTCTCAATTGAGTAAACTAATATATCGTGTGGGGTCAGATGGCAAGTGAATGGGGCGAAATATATGATATTTTAACCGATTGTGATAGAAGAATGTAGAAGAGAAGATAGAAAAGAGAAGGGGCTTAGCAATTCTCATACCCATATATCAAACCAGTAAGGATCTTCTGTCCCATTTGGTGTCCATTCTCTGCCCCACTCCATACAGATTTTGACACATCAACCAATGTATATTTTATTCCTACAATAAGGGCTTGCTTGGGATGGGAGTAATTATTAAGGGAGTAATGGAAGTTAAAACAAAGAAGAAATTGGAGGAGGTTGGTGCTTTGTGGTGGTTGTGGAGGGGGTAAAGAGGAGGTGAGGGAGGAATTATTACCTCCATATGGAGGTAATGCACTTGAGGGGGAGGTAGGTAACTTTTACTCCCTCCCTTAATAGAGGGACTATTACACTATTTTTTCTCATTTCTATCCATTTTCATCTCCAACCCCTTCACTTCCCTTCATTTTTTAGTTCATTTAAGCTCTATTACTCCCGTAATAATTACCCCCATCCCAAGCAAGCCCTAAGTGATTGTATCAAAATCTGTATGGAGTGGGACACAGAATGTGACACAAGAGTGGGACAGAGAATCCTTACTGATATCAAACACCCTTTTAATTAAATTTAAATTGCATGAAAACCCAGATCATGAAACACAATTATAGATCGATCCAAGCAATATAAACCCTTACTCTACCGAAAATGGCAGATGGGTATTTTCAGCAGAAAACAAAGAATCAAAACCACAAAGTTGAATAAACAATAAGATTATAAAGAGAGATGCAGTAATTAAACAAGAGAATTAAAAAGGTCAAAACACACAAAAGAAAATAGTGGAAAGTTGACGAGGGAAAGTCAGTGAAAAGGAAGTGTTACTTAGTTGACCACCTCACTTGGTGTTCACGAACACGCAGAAATGTTAAAGTGACGGTCTACCAACACAATTACTCCAACACAATTATTATTAATTATTATTATTCAGGAAATAATTGAAGTGATATGTTGGTGAGTGATTAGTGAGAAATTAATGAAAACTGCATTAAAATATTCTACCCACCTATCATTCAATACCATAAATCAATCAATGACAAGAAAGTCACGGAAATAATTGAAACGAGTAAAAATAACAGAAAACAGATGAAATGAAATTGAGCAAGTTGAGGGTTTATCTGAATCAAAAGTAGATGATAAAGGGTTGATAAAATGAGAAAGGAAGAGGTGGGTTTCAGAATGATGTGTCAAATTCAAGGGATGAAGATAGATGATTGCAGGTATGTGTGTTAAAAGCCAAGAATCATAACCATTCTCTCTATTTCTCTTCTCTCTTATCTTACAATAATATAAAACTAGGTGGAATACCCGTGTTACGCACGGGCCTAAAGTAATGTCGTCTTGTTCAATTTTTCAAGAGCTAGCTCACAATATATATTGTGGAAATAAAAAGATAAAGCAATATTAACCGTAAGACTATTTATAGTACACCATTAAACCCGGGCTTTCATTTAAACGTAATTATAATATAACGGAGTATCTACTAATCCACATTAAGGCATAGGTTAGCTAAAGAATGTTTATTGGTCCGAATAGAGTATATGAAATTCGGATATGTAGTGTAGTTTGTGCAGAAATTTTATATACGATTATATAACTAACCTTTTCAAATTCATACTATATATGTATATCTGGTCGTAGGTTGTATTAAACTTGGTTTTAACGGTGATTCATTGGTAATACATGGGATCAAAACATCAAATTCATATTGAATTAACCTTTTATATGGCATAGGCCTCTTATTAAAAAAAATCTCATTAGTCTATTCGGCTAAGTGCAACGTATGTAGTTTTATATACAAAAACTATATATTTAATTATTTTTTGCATAATTAATCTTCAATATATTAATAACACAAATGGTTATTATTCATATATGTATAAAGTCCTAAGCCTACGTTGATTGTTTATTAGTGTGTCATAAGCGGTAGAGTTCTCTCACAACCCAACCATGCATGAAGTTGAGACTTGAGAGGTTTCAATTCTCACATGCGACATAGTGCTATCAATTGATCAAAATAAAATATTACATTTTTTACGTATGTTTCTAAGTATATCAATTATTGATCTCTACTATTATTTAATTTTAGTTATTTGCAAAAAGTAGATTGATATTTAATATCTACCTACGTTAGTCAAGGAAGTATAGAGTGGGGAGGACTATGATCATTATTGAATCCTAAAAAAAACTCATTCATTACTATTAATAATGAATGAGTTTTTTCTTTTTAAAGGGACCGTCTCACAAAATAAGACAGTCTCACACAATAACTATGACATCCTTTTCATTTAAAGTTATGTATAGTTACCGTTTATATGAGAAAAGTATAATGAAAGGTTATATATAAATGATTAATATGTAGGAGTATGAATCAATATGAATATTGACGGATATAGGAATATCTAAATTGTTAACACTTTTTATGATTTTATCTTAAGAAAATAAAAATACTGAACAATTCTTATACACACATGCTACCAAGCAGTAAATGAATTCTCTAAAAAATGTATAGTTACAACTTACAACGTATTTTACCGACAAAATAATGACGTCCAGTAACATGACACTTCAGACCTTACAAAATTACCTATATATCTTCATAATTATTTACCATGATAGATGATAGATAGTACAATTTATATTATCCAATTTCAATTAACTATAATTGCTATAGGCCTACACACTTGTAAGCAACAAAAACCCATATTTTGTATGCAGTACCGACTATCGTTCCAATATACACAATATGCTTGTTGCAATAATATACACAATACAATATACCACATTCACAATAATTCATATTGAATTTTTGAAGGATGCTTACCGACTATCGTAACCAGGATTCAAAACCATATAGGGCTATATTTTAAAGTGAAATACGGTTAATTTTTTTTTAGTTTAAACAGTGACTCAGAGTGTAAAAAATATTTTAAGTCTATTAATGTAGGGTATTTGAGTTTTATATTTCAGACCATTTTAATTATATATTTATGTTATCAAATTTGAAATTGGCACATTCAATGAATATCGCTTATTTCCTTAAAAGTATTGAAATTTAATGAAATATACTCAGGAGTCTAAAATTTACTGAACTTAAAGCTTAAAATATCCTCTTATTTATGTAAGTCCAAACGACCACAAAAATGTAAGAAAATGTAGAATTAAAGGCTTGAACTCATGACCTACAAAATTAACCACCACTTTTAATTTCTGTATAGAAATCAACTATGCTTATATTTGATAGTAAAAGCTATTTATCATAAAATTATATAGGGATATAGCCCATATAGCATACCCCTCCCTCCGCCCCTGATCGTAAGAAAAAAAAAATTGTTCATCATACCTCCATAGCAAGAACACGTGATAACCTATTATGCATTATAAACAAAGTTACCAGAAAATCCTTAGACGATATATTATAAACAAAATTATCAGAAAATCATTAGACAATATATTATATTCAAATTTTAAAAATTGTGATCAAGTAATACGATCTAATGATTTACCGCTTTTATTTATATGACTGATCGTTATCACTCCGTCAAAATTGCAATTCGGCTTACCTACACGTAAAAAATAAAACTTGTGAGAAAATAGTTAAGCAAGAAACTAAGCTCAAAGAAAAAAACGTAATAAGCAAAATAAATGCTATAATAAAATTAAAATTAAGATCTGTTGAAATATCATCATAGAAAACAATGTTATGGCATCAGTAAGCCAAAATTAAAAACATGGAAAAAGTTGAACATAAAAATGAAAACAACTATTATTTTATTGGATGAAAACATACACATATATATAACTATATAAGTATCCTTCAAGTACTAAAATTGATCTAATTTAAAGCCATTTACCTGCATTAACAAAAGAAAGTTTATCAACTAACAATCAATCTTATATAAAATTATTCTCTATTTGTTAAAAAATTCTTATCATCTTATTATTATTAATCAACTAAAAATCAATCTTGTATAATACCATTCTATCTTAAAAAATTCTTATCATCTTATTATTACTAATAGGTTATGTAGGAAGTTCGTAAAAGTTGGACACTCGAATATGACTCGAAATCTCAACTTTTAATTTTAGAGCACTCAAAAGTATTTTGCAATTGTAAATCAATCTTGTATAATACTATTTTATCTTAAAAAATTCTTATCATCTTATTATTACTAATAGGTTATATAGAAAGTTCGTAAAAGTTGGACACTCTAATATGACTCGAAATCTCAACTTTTAATTAGAGCACTCAAAAGTATTTTGCAATTGTTGGACTCTCTGTAATCGCTCGAAAAGTTCCTGTTTTAATTATAAAGAATGAAGGGCTTGTTGAGCCTCCATTGAAGTGACACGTGTCACCTCTCATTTTCTTGCCACATATCACTTCTATAATTAACAAAAAAATAATAAGAAATCTACATAATTGTTGTACTTTCATTTTCTTTTGTCTTTTTGTATACCTTGACACAATAAAAAAAACAAAATTTAAAATTAAATATCTTAATTGATGCTCATTATTACCTCTTTATTACTAACTTTTGTAATTATGGTCTTACAAATAACTATAAGAAAGTTCAAGCATCTTCATCTCTCTCATTTTGACTACTTTATTTATTTACTAAAATTTTTTTCACTCCATTATTATTACTTTGCAATTAAACACTCTCTCTATCTCCCCTTAGTGAACTTATTTTACAAGTCCTTATTTACAACTCAATTTTAATACTTATCAATATATTCCAACTTCAACTTTTCTTTCTAACCTTGAATAATCACTTATGTCTCATGCCAACAATTGACACGTTGACAAGTACGTAGTGTATTTACAATTTACTTTTACGCTATTAGTTTTTTATTTATTTACTTGTGCAATCTTCATCTCATTCTCTCATTTTTTGTATTTAATGGTTTTTGTTTTGTTTTGTTTTCGTACAATGATAAGAAATTATACTTGGACTGTATGATTTTCATTTTAGAAGGACAACATATACTTTTATATCCACGTAGAAACATGGTAAGTGACAACTACACTATTTTTCTTAGAAGTTACTATGTATTGCGTTGAGATTGATTCTAATATCTTTATTTCTTGATGATATAATAGGGAATGAGACTAATGGAGTCTTATTATCAATAAGAATGGTATAAAAAAAAGTTCCTAAAAATCCATATTTGAGACTATGACTATGGTATATTATGGAGCTTGATAAAGAGTTTTTGTTTCCCTTTTTGTATGTAAGATATCATATACATACAAGTAAAATACTAACTTTCTGCTTGACGATCATTATTATAGGTTTATGGATTTCACAACGACGTTACTTAAGATGTTTAGCACTAATATAGGTAAAGCTGAACAAAAATGTCTCTTTACAACCCAACAACAAATATGCGCTAATGAAGATGTAATTACGCGACCACAAATACCACCAACAAAAAAAATCCCGTGAAATTCACGGGTAACAGAACTAGTTTCTGTCTAAAAACCATTATCCCTTTATTTTCATGCAAAATGCCGCTAGTATAGTAAATTTGACACAATATAAAACGAAAAATTCTTACATCCGGGGAGAATTATTAATGTGTCATATTCAATTGGAAGCTTTCATTTCTAATATTTATTTATCTTATATATAATGGTAAATATAAGTAAATATTAGAAATGAAAGCTTTCTATATACATTAATTGTACTTTGAAATGACGTATACATCATCAACTACGAAATTATACATTTAACTCGGTTTGGTTCATTCCTTTGAAAAATAAAATGGATATCTATTTTTTATAAACGATCCGGATTAAATCTTATGACGATTTAATAGTTGTAATCCTTTTATAATATTTTAATGTATTAATGAATGAACACACAAAGTATATTGAAATATGAGTGTATTAAAATGGAAATGGAGAGAAATAAAGGTAGAGGATCCAAATTGTAGGGATCACTTTAAAAATTGTTATTGAATAGGATTATTTAATGTAAATAATGCAAATTATACATCACATTCTCAAATTAATCTAAACTATGAATTACGCCCACATTTTTCTCACTATGTCCCAGATAACTAACAACGTATTGTATAGGTCACATTTTAAATAAAATCTAAAATCATTAAACCCATAATAAAGCTATGTTTTTTAGGACTTAATTTCAATTCTTATAAATTCAGTTCAGTCCAGATTAGAGAATTTCTGTCCCAGATAACTGGCAACGTATTGTATAGGTCACACTCATTCCTCACCTAATTTAACTTATCCATCACTAACCACTAATCACCCAAAACCACTGTCACACTCATCTCTCTCCTTCCTCTCCGCAACTTGTCCATGCCGCCTTCAACCCCACTAACTTTGTTTTCACACCCATCTTGCAGTCCCTATCACCGTCCATCTCTTCGTTCTCAGGTAACCCTCGAGGATATATAAAACTTTGTTTCACCTACACTTACTCGATTATCCAAACAATAGCTCAATTGGCAGACCACAAAGTAGCAATCTTTTAAGTCTTGTATGTGTACTACACTCTTACTTTTGTGCCTACACGCTCATACTGTTGTTGGAGCTAGTGTCCTCCACAGTTAGTGTGATAACGTGTATAAATCTCTTACAGGTTCACAGGGTATACTTAGTATTCTTATCAGTTGATTAACGTTTATCGATAACGGTTGACTTGCTAGAAGTTTGACGTTATTGTCATTTTAACGGCAGTGATCAACTGGTCCCTAAAAGTCACACCTAAAGGATGTGTTTGAGAGATATGATTATATGAATAATATAATCATATTGATGCCTTATATGACTAAAAGGTTAGTCGATGTATATGACTAAAAGGTTAGTCAATGTAAATATGACTAAAAGGTTAGTCGATGTATATGACTAAAAGGTTAGTCAATGTAATGATGATACGATTATTTAATACGATTAAATAATACTAGCTGAGACGAATTAAATGTTAATTCGTAATTGAATATAAACTGTTATATCTAATTAATGTATATAATGTAATTATTTAATACGATTAAATAATGTAAGCTTAAACGAATTAAAATGTTAATTCGTAATTAAATATAAACTGTTATATTTAATTAGCAAATTATAAATATACGATATTTATAATTGACGTATATATTATACGATATTGTCATAATAAATGATGTCGACTTATTAATATGTGACAACATAAATGACAATAATAATATATACAAATATTATACATTAAATAAATAAAAGAGGGGAGACTCCTAACTTAACTCTAATTACCAAAAACAAGTAGAAGAAAAAGAGGGAGACTCCTACCTCTACTATACTACCTACTTGCACGGTTTTGAGGAGAGGAGAAGAGTATTATATAAACTCTTCTTCTCTACATAATCATCATACAATTACTTTCACAAAAATTATCAGTAATTTTTGTATTCTTTCTAGCACAAAAATAGACATATCTCAGAGCATCTTGGGTGCAATAATTAGGAGAATATCGATTTCGATATTTGTTCTTAGGCCATATTGCTAGGACCAAAGGTTGATTCTAATCTTTATGCTTTTCGTTTATGACTCGTATTTCATATATTATAATTTCGTTATAATCCTTAAAATTCATGTATGAAATATACCGATATTTCCCACAAGTGGTATCTGAGCCAAGGCTACGAAATTATTTTATATGATTTTTCATAAATGATGAAATATATTAAATTAAATTTTTCCGAATTTTTTTTTTATTTTTCGGCTGCCTTTTAATTTTTTTCGGCTAAATTTTTTTTTTTGGCTTAATTTTTATTTCGGCTATTTTGTTTTTTTTCTCTTTCTCTTTTGATTCTTGTTTTTCATTTTGATTTATTGATATTGTTGTTTTAATATGTTAAGATGACAATATGATAAATTTGTAGATGTTTTAAGTTAATAAGGATTAAATTAAAACGTAAATGGAAATTGCTTTTGAATGTTTATGAACATTTGTTTTGCTATATATTTTCGGTTTAACATGATGTTAAATTATTGTTTTGCATCATGATTCATTAATTTTAATGATGTTCAAATCAATTATGATTAGTCAAATATTAAGATAATCGATTTAATCATGATTTAGATATTCATTTAAATTTGTTAAATTGAATCATCTAGTTTGAATCAATGTTTAATAAAGATTAAATATTGATAATTGTACCGATCTTGTAATATTAGCAACATCAAAATTAAATATAAAAAAAAAACAGCCGTGGCTGCTGTTCATAAAAAAAAAATTCGGTTTTTTGATCTTTTTGTTTTTGGCTGAATTATTTTTCTTTTATGCATTATATTGATAATGTGTAATTGTTGTTGTGAAACAGTTCACAATTATTGGATACCCAATTATTTTAAAAAAGGTTTAAAATAATGTTGGATTAATTCATATTATACGATAATATGAATTAAAATTGGATTATGTTTGATTGGAATTATTGTGAGTAATTAAGGAATTGTCACATAATTTTGATCATTTAAATTAGGTGGTTTGGATAAATTACTCTACATAATTAAGGAATTATGTCTTAAATGATTAATTTATTGTTGATGTATTTTATTTGGTTGAATGATTTGTTGAATGGTTTAATTTACGTATTTTTGCAATTGGTTGTAATTTGTATTACCTAGTGTGGCCTTAGTTGATTATGTTTTCGTAATGATGAAAACATGATCTTGATGTAATTTTGAGATCTCGAATCTCCTTTTATTTTCTTTGAAGTTATGTTTTTAAATTAGAATGTAAATAGGTTTATATTTGTAATTTATTAAATGTAATTTGAGAAGACTAAATATGGAGATCGGATTGCTCACTCCCGCTACATGGACCAAGATGGAACATCAAGAAAAGCTTTTCGGGTCCAATTAAGGATGGATTCCAAAGTTGTATTTTTGTTCATTTTGGTAGATAGGCCACACTAGGACTTTGTAATTTTACGTATTTTTCGTTCTTGTTACTTTTCATCACTTGATAGTTAGTGCATCATATTCCGCCTAAACCAAACCACATACTACTAAAATGCATAAAAATTGACTTATATAGTTTGAATGTTAGTTATCATGGACATAAAGATGTCACACGAATTTTAAGCCATCATCTTAGTTTATTCATTCTCGCATGCTAGATATTCGTTCACTTAAAATGAATTAAAATAAAGTTGATGTGATCTTCCTCTAAAACCTAAAATTGAGACTAGTCTTTATAGGCCAAACTACTATGAATCCCTTCTTCGTCGGTAGGCATATAGGACCTTACTCTCCATGTGACCCCTTCTACGTTGGGTAAGTAGTATGTGTTGACTTATTTTACCTCAACATTATAATCCGAAGAGTTTCTCGTGATTATGATGGACTAAAGATAAAATGTTATCGACCAAGAATTCTAAAGGTAGAATTAGCCAAAAGGTTGGTTTATCAATTTACAGATAATTGAATCTTGGGATCATTTATATAATTCTTGAGGGAGGTCAATTGTATAAATGCTTGAGTCTTCGCATTAAACGAGTTTTTGAAATAGACTTAATTCATATCGATGAGTATGCTTATTGTTATATTTTTCTTCTTTTTCGCAGTGTAGAATTCGTCTTATATTGATAATACTGCTATAACAAATGGCTGGCCATAATAATGACCCTATGCCAAGTGCCACACTCGCACGCGATTTCTGGCTTAAAAATTTCATGGATCACATGAATCAGTCCACGCGACTGAAGAATGACGGGTCCAACTTTGCGGACTGGGAGGCGGCATTACGGAATACAGCCATTGTTGACGGCAAGCTCCAGTACTTGACTGAGCAAATACCGCCAAACCCAGGCCCCAATGCAAGAGCTAACGAGTCACATGCTTATAATGAATTCGTTATGGAAGCGGGTGCGATAAAGAACGTACTCATCTTTGCAATGGAACCCAATTTGCAAAGACGCTTCATTGCCCAAGGTGCACATAAGATTTTCACCACGCTCACTAACGAGTTCTCAAAAGCATCGAGAATCGTTACATATGAGCATACATGTCGCTTCTTTGAGGCGAAACTCCAGAAGGGCCAACCGGTTAGCCCACACATTCTTGATATGATTGAGAATGTCGAGAAACTGGAGGCATTTGATTGCAAAATCAGTGAGAGCATAGTCATTGACCGTGTGCTTCATTCACTTCATGATGGTTTTGCCCTTTTCAGGGCAAATTAGTACATGAATGACATGAAGAAAAGTCTTCATGAGCTACACTCACTTCTCGTACAGACCGAGAAGGATCTGAAAGTGAGTGGGAGCATGAAGCAAGATGTTCTCATGATTTCCAACAAAAACAAAGGTAAGGGCAAAGCTCATGGCGACCTAAATGTAGGGAAGCCAAAGTTTAAAAAGTCAGGAAAGGGTAAGAGTGGCCCTGGTGAGACTAGTAGCTCACAAGGAAAGGCAAAGAGCAAGGACAGTGACAATGAGTACCACCATTGCCACAAGACTGGGCATTGGAGGAGGAACTGTCCCGTGTACCGTGAGGACATAAAAGCAGGCCGCGTCACTCCTGTTGGTATGTCATCTTATATTCATATGATTGAGATTAACCAAGCAAGTTTCGGAACTTGGGTACTTGATACTGGTTGTGGTTCTCATCTGTGTAATCATTTGCAGGGCCTAAAAAACATCAAACCTCTCGCAATGGGTGATGTGGACCTGCAAGTCGGGAATGGAGCAAAAGTTGTTGCAGTCTCAATGGGAACATACGTAATCCAACTCCCATGTGGATTTGAGTTGTATTTATATAACTGTTACTATGTACCCAGTTTATCTAAGAACATTATATCTGTTTCCGTGCTTGATAAAGACGGTTTTTCATTTTCAATAAAAGACAATAGCTGTATTTTCTCTTTGAATGAAATGGTTTATGGCAAAGCAGTTTCCATGAATGACATTTATATCTTAGATCAAACAACAGAAATATTACACGTGAATAATAAGAAAGTAAAGGTTGGTGACAAAGATCAAACTTATCTATGGCACTGTCGTATGGGACACATAAATGAAAAACGTGTAAAGAAGCTCATTGAGAATGGGACTATCTCCCTATTTGATTACGAATCATTTGGCACGTGTGAATCATGTCTTATCGGCAAAATGACTCGAATTTCCTTCAAAGGTGTTGGAATGCGTGTTAATGACCTATTAGGACTCAAACATACTGATGTATGTGGACCTATGTCAATCAACGCAAGAGACGGCTATAGATATTTTATCACTTTCACGGATGATTTGAGTAGATACGGATATGTCTACTTAATGAAGCATAAAAGTGAGTCCTTTGAAAAGTTCAAGGAATTCTAGAATAAGGTTGAGAACCAACTGGAAAGAAAGATTAAAGCACTTCGATCAAATCGTGGTGGCGAATATCTTTCAAATGAGTTTGATCAACACCTTAAAGATTGTGGCATAGTATTACAGTTAACTCCACGTGGAACACCTCAATTAAATGGTGTGTCCGAACGGAGAAATCGAACATTACTTGATATGGTTCGATCCATGATGAGTCACACGGTAGTACCTGAATCACTATGGGGTTTTGCTCTTTTGTCAGCTGCTCTAATAATTAACCGAAGTCCGTCTAAAGTTGTA